>JASAMV010000368.1:0-48256 GCA_030248065.1 Rhynchonema sp. JSB1_4
TTTAGCGGCAATTTTTAGGTCTTTTTCGGCCTGTCACACCGCTATCTGAGTGTTTTCAAATTTAAAAACCTTATTTTCTGGTACTTTCGAAAATTCTCTATTTTTCTATCGCATTTTCATTTCTGCAACACAAAGCGCGGCCTCAAAATTTAGAGACAAACTTGTTTTTTCGAAAAATGTGGCCGATTTTTGGAACATTTCGCACCCTCACCGAGTGAAGTAATGTTTTGAGCGACTGAAGTTCTCATGATAAGTTATCCAGAAGCCGTTGTAATCCTATGCACGCGTTACTTGACTTTCAGCTCATTTGGGGTTTCTACACCGGTCGTTTCAAGTTGTGAAAAAATTCACTTTTTTCTGGAATGAAAAGTCGCACCACCAAGAGATAGCGAGTCTCTAAGGAGCTTAACATTTGTGCGTGACATAAGCTGTCACAGTGCTTTCCAACGATGTATAACACTGCGCTCTGCTGCCCTTCCTTCGGTTGTGTCCCGAGCCCTTTAAGGGTGGGTGGGTGGTACGAGCTTTGGTGAGGTGCACTACCATAGTTGAGGCTATAACGAAAGTATAGTGAAGGGATCATGCTGTCAAAATTCCGAGCCCTAAAGTTGGCAAGATTGCCACAAATTTCTGGCACCAATCTTTATGACGTATCAGGGAAAGCACAAAAACTATGTTAATCAATCCTTTATGGCCTTGTGACATATGAAAAACTGAGCACCATAATCATACCAGCATGTTTTTCGTGCCAGCTTGCGGTCTTCTAACTGCTTGTTTGGTCGGCAGTCCTTGGCAACACCGCCGACAAAGGGGATGCGGCACTCGTATTTGGCATCAAAACAATAATACATCAAAGTGCGCAGTATATCCCGCTGGGTTGGCCTGTATTGTACTCGATTTCAGCAGTATACGTAGTGCAACCGATTCAGTTTTGACATGTACAAACTTCACTTCTGACCAACGTTTTTGAGAAAATCGCCAATTCTAGAAATTGAAGAATCGACAATAATAGTGGCCATAAATTAAAACACACTAGCGATTACGCTTCAGTCAACGATAACAATGGTCAATTTTCAATGGTATTGTATTCCATTGGTGATTGCATGCTCTGCTGTAACACATGTGTTCGCGCTATCAAAAGTTCCAACGGGTAATACGGCTTTTGAAGTACCGTTTTCATGTTCGTACGTCAGCCGACAGTTGGGTAGTTCGGTAGACTTCGTGCAAAATGGACTCAACACAATGAGTAAAAAATACGTTCTCTCTCAACAAGCTGAGTCTGAAGAGCAGCAGCGTTTCAATATTCAAATAATCAAAACGTGATCCATCGCACAACGATCATTCTCAACGTGTAACGAATATTGCAGACACAATCAGCGAGTCTGAGTGTGTGGCACTCACCTACCCATCGACCTACAAGTTCGGCTACTGTTTCTTTGTCACTGGCAAGCCAGGTTGGATTCAGTGTTGTGTTTATTCAGGTGTGAGCGGAACAAAACGCAACATTACGGCACGATGGCACTTTTTGCGTATATAGGCATGTAACTCCCCGTTTTCTGGCGTGGAAATGTAAGACAGCTCACCGCGCTGCTATTATTTGCAAAACAACAATGTTTAACACGCTAAATCATTAAAACGAGATGGTTAGATACTCTAAAATCAGATAACGGCATCAAATTCTGCAATCAACTGATTTATTGAATAACGGAACCAAACTTTGTGCCAAAATCTGTTTTTATTCCAAAGCAACCCGTTAATGTTTGATTTCCGTCCAAACGTAACCCTTTGACTTTACGCCAAGTAACCCTCCAGAGCTCGCGAGTACCACGTAGCAGTGCTACGTGGTGTTTTGTATGTAATTATTGTCGGTGCCGTCTATACACACGCAACAAATAGGTGTTTTAAATGACGTGCGACACACCCTTTAATGATGCACACGATGTTCGTATTGCAGGCGACTGCACGCGTGTCACCGATGGTGTCAACGCCGGAAAATGTGCTGCAATCCACGCGGGCGCCAAGTTGGCGGTGATCCCCGATGAAAATCATTTGCCCGCTGTTGCCACTGTATTGGAGGTATGCAAATGAAAGATGAAGTTGTCTTCTGTCCTTTTCCCGGCTCGGATCTTTTTTGAGTCCTGGTCTTCTGTCTTAACAGTTTTCGCCATTTGTGTCTAAACTTGCGCTGAACCGTGCCGTGGAGCACAAGCCAGTACTGAACCGATTGAAATTGTGTTCAAAATCAAAATGAATTGTGTTGGAGGACCGGTCCGGTGCTGAAATGGTCGGCACCCAAATGGTCCTTCGGTCGCCACTCCACATCTACAGGCACACAACACATTTTGCAGCCATCGGATTGTTCCAACTACAAATGGTATGAACTGTCGTTGCGACAGGATGCGTCGCCGAGCGGAGTGTATCAGGACTGGAACTGGATTCTGCCCGACGGAAGCAAAATTGCTGTTAACCCTGCCTGGATCCAACCGTTGTGGAGTGGTTAGGACACTGTTGTTGTGCGCACTGCAGAATTATAGGGTGGTCCAATATATGTTAAGGACATGCACCAAAAATACATGTTAACGGGCCTCAAGGCGACTGAATGTTTGGGGCCGTTTAACGTGGACCGCAGGACCGTACGACCGTAGCTTTTTGCTACGGTAGAAAATCTCCTGCAAGCCGCAGCCGCGCACGGAGAGCGCATGCTGACGTGCTGGAGCTACCGTAGCAAAAAGCTACGGTCGTACGGTCCTGCGGTCCACGCTAAACGTTCCCGAATGTTTGGGCGCCAAAAGGTTTTCGAACACTGGGATTAAGAATATCGGCTTTATTTTTTAGTCCGGACCGGACATCTTCGGTCCAAGAATAGGGCCAGTCAAATCTGGGTCTGAAATTTATCAGGCATTGTTTCTTTGGACCCAAAATGCCCTGAATAAACATAAAACTGATATTAGGATTTCAGGGGTCCGAGACACCTAGTACCAACTTTTAGCCAAATTGAGGTCCCTTTATCAGCATTGGAGCACATCCTAGACCAAATCTTGCTTACCTTTTTTGTCCACCCTTTATCTGGCCACAAATGACTCGCGTAAAAGCTTTTGTGGCGGTTGGAGCACACTGAATCACCTGTTGCTGCTTGGTAATTTTTTATTAGTTCATATAGGTTATGTGTACCAGCTTGTGTATTAAGGTCGGTTTATACTCTGACTGCCTGGCAGTATCAGTCAGAAATTTGTGACTGCCCGTTCGGTCAGCTCATAACCAGAGCAAGAACAGTAGACGGCAGGCAGCGGGCAATGGACAGTGCGGAACAGGCAATCACTACAAGCAATCACTGCCTTGCCGGGCACTTCTGCGTGGTAGTGACTTCTCCGGATTTTGACTTCTACTTCCCGGAAGTCAGAAGTATAAATAGACCTTTAACTTCAGAGCATTGAGGAACTAAGGAGCTAAATCCGATCTCATTCGATCAAAAACGATCATCGATGTTGATACGGCTTTTAATTCAATTCAGCAGTGACTGCAAGCTCTTCATTCTATTTAAGGTGGCGACACACCCAATACTGGTCAACCGCGTATGACTTGGTCGCAGACTAATAACGGGTTTGGTGATGCGGCAACATCCGGCACTTATCTGGGATACTGCATGATACGTGAGTGTTGCTATGGTGTGAACAACTGCTTTTGGCACGTATGTATGCTTCGTATTGTGTCTTTACTTTTCTGCGGCAAAGACAGACTGCATGAAACCAGCTGACATATGGCTTGGCTTAGCGGGTCACGTGGACCATTCACACGAACGATGACCAGGTGCAATAGGAGGCTTATAGCACCGTGGTCATATCATGTCGTCAAAAAATAGTTATATTTCTAGCGCTCATTTGGGGCTCATGTATCATTGCTTGATTTGACGAAATGATTTTATGACAGTCAGCCCAGTTGGACCGCTTGTGCGTGAGAACTGATTCGAAGCGGGCAACCGTGAGCTGAAGCTTTGTTGTAAGTTCACACAAAGGGCCCAGGCCAAGGGTGCAATTGCACTGGGTTTGTTTTTCAAGGTTACACAGCCGATGTCACGAAAGTGGCTCAAGTGCAAAGACTAAATCAGCCCCAGAAAATACCAGGAAATGTCCTTCCATGCTTCTATAGAAGGCCAGTTGTATCACAAATAACAATTCTTTCACCAAGAAAGTTCCCAGGCGCGACCAGCATTCATTTTTCGTCCATCAGCGCATACGAAGGCACTGGCACGCAGATCGAATCGGACCTGGTGGTGTCGGGCGGGGTGCGACATTGTACGATCAAATGTCAGAACACATGGGCCTGTGCGGCGTTCACGTTCATCGCGCCAAGTTTGTCGTGGACTCTTATATTGCTTTCTTTTCTTTTTGGGTCAAAGCTAATTTGCTACGTGTTGTCTGTCGCATGGCGCATTTGGACGGCTCAATATCCAAGCTCAGAATTTGAGGAAGTCAGTCACCTGAGCTGTGTGCGTGTAACAAATAAAAGTCGATGTGATTGCAGCCGCTGCCTTGCTCAGATAATGCGTATCTTCATAAACGCGCCATGTTTACACATGGGCACCGGCATGGGCACTGGACAAAATAATGCTGAGTTTGCAGATGTATGCCGTCTGCATTGGGCGACCAACACTGACTCGCGTCACACCGGTGTGGCCAATGCGGCCGCCACGTACTATTATGCCGATTAACAATCTAGAAAGACAGAAAAAACCGAACCCGGTATTTTTGTAAAATCTACAGCTTGATTTGTAGATGTGTTTGTGTTTGCGGATGCGGATACATTGCTGCTGCCGTTGTTTCGTCCCATATTGGTACTTATCCCGCGTTCTCTATACTTATCGTCGCGCTTGTTTTACATGCATCAACTATGTATTGTACTATGTATAGTGTTTCCTTTTTATGCAAGTCAAAGGAAACAAGCTATCCCACGTTATAACTCAACTCCAGCTTGGGGTCGAGATTTCAGAAACCAATGAAAGAGATTAAGAATGTGTAATTGTTAATCAAAGCACGACACTCAGCAGCAAACATAGTGAAATGTTTTATTGACATGCTGGCAGCGCACACGTGCGAAGCTCACAGCGAACATGTGAAACATTGTTGTTGTTAGATTCCACAGGCAAACTTTGACACGTTTTTGCCAGCTGCCTGATTGAATCGAAATTGTAATCTCGACCTCAACTAGAAGTTCAGTTATAACACGGGCCCGCGCGTTTCCTTGGACCAAGAAAAACAGGAAACACTATCTGTGATTGTTGTTGTGCTGCACACGTAGGTAAAATTTCTACTATGGTCACACTTGTCCATGACGCGACATAACGACGTCAAGACGTTCACAAAACGTAAATGTTGTGTTTTGGTACTGCCCGTCGATTGGCTCTACAATTATTCACGTATATTTCAAATGCTCCATCATCGTTTTCCTAATGCTGTGATATTACGCCTTGTACAAATCACGATAGCATGTAGCCAGGATAACCTGGAGACAGCAAGTTCGTAGTGACTACCTCATCATGCGTCTGCTTTATGCCTCATAAATCTTCGACCAAATAATTCAAAAAACCTGCCTTTTTATGTTCTACATTTGATCCTGTGCATGTCATTAAATTGTATTATTGTTACCGTTGTTATTGACCTTGACATTGATGTGTAACTCATCAAAACATACTGTAATTTGCGTCCTTCATGCGGATTTTCTCTTTTACTGTATTACGCTACTTTTCCTCGTTTTCTTCAATGTCCTAGTTAACGTATGTGCACAATTCTCGACAAAAAACCGAACCAAGCAAAATGTCGTGTTCTTTACCTCTCACCGGTTGGTTGAACGACTGTGCCGAACCACCCACATTTATCGCGATAAATGAAATTTCTGTTCTTGCTCTAATTTCTCACAAGCGCTCAAAGGCATCAAATTGCAGACTTTCCCACAGCATATGACCAGCCGGACAATTAGCAAAGCCAAATGAGTAAAAAGAGACCGAAGAAGAGGCTGTGCATGGTATCCACACATTATAAAACCCTTGGGGCTCTTTGTAGAAAGGTGGCGTGGAAAACAGGCCCATTTGTGTTTCAAAGATTTTGTCCAAATAGCCCCCTCGATGTTCATGGTCGATAACTTGGCATAACTGGACATCATGACGCTAACGTTGCTGATTCATCACAACCGCTTTGTGCGCATGTCAAAGCATGCGTAATTCGATTTTAGAGCAGATGCTGCTAAAAAAAATGAGCGAAAATGACCCATGCCTAATTTGTGGTGAAAATTTTTGGTCGAGTGTCGGAAAACTTTGTACCCCAAATAGAGCCCCACAAACGTTTCCGAATAGAGCCTTCGGAGGTTTGTATTCGGGCGATGGGGAGGTGGGGGTGCTGTACAAGGAAGACTCCGGTAAGTACCCTCTTCCAATAGCTTGTGGTTTCTCGGCGTGGCATTAAACTAACAGTACGGCCAATCAAATCCGTTTCCCAGGTTACAGTAAAAAATGTGGATCCGAAAATGATCATAAAAATTTAAAAATTTACGTTGGTTGCGCGCTGCGTTAAACACGCATCGTGACATTTAGGGCACAAAATCATAGTCGAATACCAGTTCTCCCTTTATTGCTTAACGGCTTCGTCATAGCTCGGGGGTGGCAAATCATCAGCGTCCGCGTGAACATCAGACACTGCGTTGGGATGATAATGTTGTTGCGGAGAGGCCTGAGATAAAAATGTCGCATGTCAGACAATGTATCAATTTTATACGAATATTAACTTTTTAAAAATGTTGCCATACTTCATGAAGCGGCGATACGGCAGCTTGACCAGGTGGGTGATTCAGCACCGCCGCGCTTTGCGATTCTAAAATGACGAGGATAATCAACGGATTTGATTGGCTAGCACATCCTTAAAAAGTCGCACCTGGCGCAGCTGGGTCATCCAATTGAGCGTTGTTTATTTTGTCCATGTATTTGTAGCACTTGACCATGATGTATAATGTCCAGGCCTGTAATAGCGGCAGAAAACGCAATAAATTTGTAAAATACTGCAGCGAAATTTAATGTACAAAGAGGGGCAATTCAGGCGAAAGGAACGCGGCACGCGCGGCACGCGCGGCAACAGAAAAAAGGCAAAACAAACCGCGCCGGGCGGCCGCCCGCCCCCCGCGAGCGCGCCGCGCCCCGCCGCCGCCCCCCTCACATATGTAGGTACCGTCATGTCAAGCCACATACACGCGCCCAAACGGAGCCGGTGGTCAACGGCGGCGCCGTTTGTGGCGTATGCTGAAACACGCTGGTCACAAACGGCGCCCCGAAGTGGCAGCCGGCGCCTTTTGCGCACGACTGTGCGTGGTCTTTAGCAAGCTCACGTTGAAAGCAAGAAAACAGAAAAAGCCAAAAGCTGGTACAATGCGTTTTTGACAAAAACAACCGCACTTCTGTTTTTGCTCAAACACTGGTCCGTCAGAGGGTGCAGAAGAAATTCACGCGCTAACGTCGATCGCAAAAGTGATCGGGTTCAGATTGTAGACGGACAAGACAATGCCGATTGCCAATAATGCGAGAAACGGCATAATGGACAGTTCGTTGCGTCGTTTGATGCCGCCGATTGCGAGACGCGCAGTGAAGGCAGACGCCCATCTGTGCACCACTGGCACCATTATCGACTGCGCTGTAAACACAATAGATCGAATCGAAACGTGTCATCAGCAGATGTGCACCTGGTATGGGATCCCGCTGTCGGGTTTGGGTTTGACTTGGCATTAAAATGCTTCTGGCGCGTTACAGATCAGTGACTGCGAAGCGGGAGCCATGTTTAAAATGGGCTTGATGCAATGTCACGTCAAGCCGGAGTTATACTTGTCCATTTTGGCTAAAAAACAAAGAAAAAAAAAAAAAAAAACAAAACCCCCCCCGACAAACACCCCCAAAAAAAAAACAAACCCCACAACACCAAAAAACACCCTCAAACACACACGTGACGCGAATGCCGCACCACAAAGTGGATGCCGCCCTCAGACAGTTCGCACATATGGTAACCTATCGGTCTCATACAGCATGTGACTGGGTCAGAGATCTAAGCAGTGTGCACGGCATCACGAGTTCTCAGGTCACATACATGATCACAGCAGAACCGATCTCATCACATGATGCATATTGGAGAAAGATTGACTAAACTGGACCATAGCGCAGGCTCGCCATACATGATGCCAAGGGGAACCGACATGAACATTGCAATCGCGTAAAAGAACTGAAAATGTGGTCACAATTAAATGTTTCATTTGTTCATTCATAACCTTCAAAAACAAAAAAGAAAACGCACATAGCCCATCGACACCTTGGCACCAGCGCCCAGGGGGTTCCACTTTCCAAAACAGACCATATCTTCTGGGTCGACTTCATTTCCAATTATTTCAGGGGGTTTGTACGCTGGGGGCAAAGCTGGAGCGCCGGCCTGCACTGGGTAGGGACGTGGAGGGACGCCTTGTTGAACAGGGTATGCCGGTGGGGCGGGTGTTGGGTTTGCCGACATATTGTTTTTTCGCACGTTATAAAATTTCCGTTCGTACCCGCAAATCAGCGTTATTTCACATTAATTCACGGTTCTCCACTACGTGCCGAATTGTCAGCTGGTTAACCCCGGTAACACCTGATCTGACAACTGGGTCCATGTTATTCTTGCATGGACACAATCACAAAAAAGCATTTTTTTTTCAAAAAAAAAAACTTGTTCTAGCCGCATGTGCCAATTTGTTGGCTGAACATCGCTATGGCAACACAATGAAGACATGAAAAGATTCAAGCGCGCGTACAGGATGTGGATCTAGGCAATTCCAAAATAACTCACGAAGCCAAATTTGGTCACACAAGCAGCAGGTGTTTCCAAGCAAAGCAGCGCCTATCCTATCCATATGGAGAGCCATCTTCGTCTGCACGGAGATAATCAGTAGGGTGTCTTCCTGGCTTCGGTGACTTATGTATCTTGAACAAAGTGAACAAATGTGAATCATCAAGAGCGATATCAAACTTGATCGGATAGGATCTGATCAGCCTTGGTCACGTGACTTTTCCGAATCAAGGATATTAAGAAATTTAGTGATGCCACTAATTTCGTCCAACGTAAGACGTTCCCCGACCTAAAACGAATAACTAATAAGCTGGACGAAATTAGTGGTTCCAGCAAATTTGGTTTAATACCCATAATGCAAGAACATGCACTGCCAAGGCAAATCACGTCCGATCACCAAGTTATATATCGCTCCAAGTTCGATGACCATCTGGGATGTGCCGAAAACAACCATCACATCATCGTGAGAATTCAGTGACCGAGCCAGATATTATGAAATCGTAAGAAGCGTGAGCTTTAATGGTTAATCATTCAAAGGTGCGAAGAATAGCCCTTTGTCATTATTCATGCAAAATGAGATAAAGCAATGAGTTCAAAAATAATATTTTTATTTTGTTGACATCACACAGCTATGATGAGCTTCACGTTTTCACGATGACGTTTTCACAATGCACCCGATCAAAATGACAATCAGGCAACCTTTTTCGCAAATATATTCATCCCTTCTAACAGTTATAAAAACATATCACAATTTTGGTTTCGGTGTAGCAGCAAGCTGATTATCAGAGTAAGGTCCCCATTACAGATCTAATAAATGGCGCGTTACAGGATACAAGAGAAGAATAACGACAAGAAAGGTGAGCAGAGCACGCGGACGAGCGATACAAGACTAATTATTTAATTATTATTGCACATTGCGCGATTTGCCTGTCACGTGAGAAATTTTATGGGTAACTAAAAGAAAATGGACAGAACTGATAGTTCGCATACAAAGCAATACCACCAAGAAAGCACAAAAATAGAAAAAAACATCAACACAACACAACAATACTTGTTGAGCGAAACAGGCAACAAGTAAGTTACGATACTGAAGAAGAAATGAATCCCAAAATGACAGAATGGGTATATGAACCATATTCCGGCCCACACTAAGCCAAAAAGCTCGCAAGAAAAATTAAACCAGCCTTCGGGTAAACGCAAAGGTAAAGGAACAAGAAATTTCAGCAAGAAATATTCGCAATCAGATCTGAACAGACAATACAACTCGCATGATGAACATATAAACATTTGAACGCAAATATAATTCAGTTGAGTTGAGCCAAATTTATAAAATGTCCTTCCATAATTTTTTGAGGAACGTCAGTTTGAGAAGGCGCCATACGAATAGAGTAATGCGATAACAACAACAACTTCGGAAGTGCCGCGCAGCTACATTTGGAAATATAGGCAACTCAGACTAAACAACGCTAGCCAACCAAGAAGGTCTGTAATACAGCTGTTGAGAAATTACTAATCGTTTCGGAAACCTCGTACTATAATTTGCATGTTGTCTCATCGATGTGCATTTACTTCCTGCCCGCATACCAGCGATAGGCCATAAATCCACCCACAGCCAATACCGCCACACCAATGGCGGCGTACATGAAGTCGCGGTGCTCCTGCGATATACATACAGCATGTACAGATCGATGCATGCAACAATAGTGCAAACGGGCCACCAGTGTAGTTCTAGGGGTATCCCCTCGGATACTCTAACATCCCCGAACATAGTATCAGTGGTGTCGTTGAGAAATCAAAATTTTCCCATACCCAGCCCAATTTTCGGGAAATTTCCCATACATACCCCCAAAAATCAAAAATTTCGCATACCAGGGGGGTTTCTCCAAAAACTAAAAAATTTCCCATACCCGAGGGTGGGGGTTTTGAAAAAATGACCCCAAAAATTTTCTAAAAGTGCCAAAAATTGGTCTAAAAAGTGCTTAAAACAGTTTTCTTGCGGCAGCAAGCGATTTTTGACATTTTTGGACGAAAAACGGTCAATTTTGGTACTTCTCGGGGTCAAAAAGTCATTTGTTAGCGGTGCTTGTTCCAAAAGTGAAAAATTTCCCATACCCCATACCCCCGGCCGATTTCCCATACCCCATACCAGGGGGGTAACCCCCCCCAACCCTCCCCCCCTAACGACACCACTGCATAGTATGCTATTTTAGAATGAAACCGTCAACAATAGCGAATATAAGCTTTCTATGGTGAATGATTTCCGAAAAGCAAATTATACGCCATTTCTTCGACGTCGAATAACGACTTTCTCCTGAAATTGGGTCTCCCCTCCCCGCTCGGGATGGGGGAGGGTACAACAACAACATCCGTTCCAAAATGTCCTTAGTACCTCCAACTCCCTGTCCGGAGCAGGAGCCACACGACGGGGCGCAAATACCTGCTTGTCTTTCAGCCCAACCTGTATTCTCGTGTACACTCCACTGCGCGCAGCACTCTTCTGTGGCGTGTCCGGCACGTCATCCAACAGACTCACTGTTGATGTTTCAAGTTCGTTAGTGTCCGCCAGCGGTGCCGTCGATTGCACTGCAAATTATCACAAGAATGAATGTTTTTTGAAGCGATCTTTTCTCAATTAGGTTGTTGAGAACACACATGGAGGGACAGAATCACACATAAATGCAGGTGCGTACGGCAAGGTCTGGAAGATACGGTTGGGCATAAAAACGTTCAAAGATAGCTAGATGCATTTCGCTTAAAACGTGTCGCACTGCATTCAAACCCATGTCTGGTTGTGAGTGCTGGTGACATCGGAAAATTCTCATCTTACCGCCATCAAACACACACAACAACACGCATGCTAAAGCAACTGGCTATTCAACATCAACTTTTTCATTCACGTCGTTTTGAAGAACGACAATAAATTGCCGACAAGAGGCTGATCAACGTTTCGTTACTCACCTGAACTGGTGGCTCCAGCCTTTAACCGTTCAATTGGGTCAGATAACGGCTTGGCCGGGGATTGAATTGGAGTGGAGCTGACCTAAATTAGAGTAGTTTCCAGAAATTATAAGATTGTGGCTTAACACAATGCCTAGGCTAAGTGAAGGCTAAGCCTAATCAGACAATTTACCTGTTTCATGCGAATAGTCGTGGTCGTCTTCGCGTCGTTACGCAATCCACCATTAGCAACCGGTTCTCTTTCTGCAACGAAAAGTTGGATGATACTGATCTTCGTAACAGCGACTACGGTTTGATTTTGATGACAGAGCACCCGGAACAAAAGCTTTCGCAGACATTTGAAATTAAACAACAATGTTGGAACGGGTCTCCCCAGTAGATGTAAACAAACCGATCAGGCTTCATCAAACAACCAGTCAGTCAGCAACAGGAAAAAATGCTCAGTGTGACATCAAAGTATTGTGACCGCAACAGATGCACCGTTAACATGATCACAGTCGATATACAAAATTCTGATTCGGGAATACCGTCAATAACCGACCACCAGTCTCGTGTTCTCCATTTGTGACCGCATTCGCCGAGCTGCTTGCCAACGACAGACTAGATTTCTCGGACCCAGGATCGGACGGATGGGCAGCCGGCTTCTGTAAAAAAATATTGTAACTTAACGATTGAAAAAATGTTGATTTTTCTGCAGTATTCATTTACAAATTTACCGTCGCAGAATTGTCTTCGCTATTGACAACCGCTGTTGCTTGATGCGGTTCTAGGGACATGATAGGTTGTTTTTCGTCACTGAAGAATTCACAGAGAGACTCGAAGTAACGCACTCAAACCAGTTCACCCACGAAACTACCGACACAGAAAGAAACAGAACGCTCATAAAAGAGAAAGGCACGACAACCATTAAGGCCTAACTATACTTCGTTCTCTCAGAGAACAAAGAACAAATTCTCGCGCGCTGATTGGCTGTTGAACATACGTGGACCAATCAGCGCGCGAGAATTTGTTCTTTGTTCTCTGAGAGAACGAAGTACAGTTAGGCCTTTACGGTGTTTTTTTACAGATGGCAGTCCTAACCGCCTTTTCGGTCCGCCACAGCCGAAGAAACCCAACATTTCCATCGTAAACTAAAAAAGCTTCCAAACTGCCCATGAAAGAGTCCCACCAGCTTAATGTCATACCAACAAGAACGGGAAACTTTCGATCATCCCCTAGTGATGTATTCATAAATAAATTCTTCCCAAGCAGCAGCAGGTGGTAAGCAGTCCGATTTGCCACATGTTAGCTCGGTCAACAGTATTCAAAAAAGTCAGCTATACCAGCGGTGGGCTAGAAATTAGCACCAGCTCGGACTTATCAGGCGCAGTATTCTAAGCATTATGTCAAGTACTGATGATCAAGACGGTACCCAAAGAAGACAACTAGTCTCAAGCACAGGCGCTGGCGGCAGGAAAATAACAGAATTCCAGCTTGCAAATACGTTTGCTCATTGCGATCTCTTCACTATGCGGTTCTAGCTTAATCCGATGTTTCCGACTCTTCAGTTGAGAAGAACCAGCACTCTGCTGGCTCAAACAGCGTCCACAATGGACGGAACAGCTGGGAAAATACATATAGAACAGGCAGTTTTTTTAATCCAATGTGCGGTGCTTCAAGCAGATGTGCCAAAGGAAGCGACATAGCGCTTGACAGCTGCAATGTATAAAACACGTGAGGATTGTTCTAACGTGGCATTTAACAGGTGTCTGACGTTCCATGGCATACATTGATATATTATCAAGGCCCAACTATACTTCGTTCTCTCACGCAACACGAAACAAAAGCATAAAACACATTTGGAAATGAAAATTCAGATCAAATCCCGACCAAGCCAAACCCGACCTGTGTCGCGCACTGATTTATACTGTTTCTGAGCCCCAATGTCCAAGATGTGATCAAGTGGTGTAATTGACCTCGGCGCACGCGCACTAACAGCAGTGTCAAGTAAAAGTGACGACAAAATTTCAACTATAAGATTACTATTATCGCAACCTCCGCAGCCTTTTTCGCCGAGCCGGTCGCCTTGAGCGCGTCTTTGAGCACTTTCTGCGTGAAACTGTCGATTTTCGAGCTCAATTTGTCGAATAACGAGTTCTTACGCTTCGATTTGGCCTTGGCCTCTTGCTTGACATCGGTTGACGACGCCGTTAACGTCAAAGATGTTATGACAGACTCGTCGGTCGACACAGATGTGTCCGGGGGAGACGATTTGGCGCGTTCCTTGCGAACAGACAACGAATCGGAGATGGCCTTCGGGATGCCGGAAGGCGCAGGTGTGGGTTTCTCATTTGGGCCAGATGGGGCCGGCGCCGAGCCCGGCTCGCTGCATTCAGAGTCCTCGTCGAGGCGTGGCATGGTTTCTTTGAAAATGTCGATGTCGGAATCGGCTGTAATAAAATGTTGGGAAATGTACCCACAATTCAATGTGATATGCTGGTGGTCAGAAAAGCTCTGTCTTGCTGAAATAGCAGCTTAACCACAAGCGTCTGATGAAATACAATACGCCTTACATGTCAGGAAGCAAGATCAAAGAGCTGTGTATCTTGTTTCAGCGGCTGTGCGTGTGCCGCATAACACGGCACAACTGTGCGTGAAACATCAGTCAACAACGCTAACTCACCCAGCGAGTCCAGCCGACTGTTCGCGTTCTCGAGCGCAGTGTTCACCAACTTCTGCGTTTCTTCGCTCAAAATGCGCTCCTCTTGCGAAGGGATGCCATTCAAAAGTGGATATTTCTCGTTCAACAATCGATCAGTCGATTTCGAAGTCGAATTAGAGATTGGTTTCGAAGGTGACGAGTTTTGTGTGGGTGAGGTAGCAGTATGTGGTGGGGTGGGACTCGCTCTGGCGGGCGACCTCCGCGGGGAACCCCCGACGGCGACGGGCAATTTCGACGGCTTCAGATGCTCTGGAGGGGATGCATTCGACGGGGAGGACATTTGTGGGGAAGAATCGGGAGGATTTTGGTAGATCTTCTGATTCAGTTCGACGCGATAGCCGACCTTCAAGACCGAATAGACTTTCTGACCGTTAGCGGCTAATGAAAGCCGACTCATCAGCGAGACGGGAAAAGGAACACCACAGCATCTGCTTACGCCAGTCTTTTAAGGTCGAAAGGCAAAAACAAACGAAAAAACAATTCGTGAAAAAAAACAATTTAGAATGACGTGGTTTTCGAAAGATAACCAGGTATATCTGCTGCTACATAGGTGTAACGAGCAGATTAAGCGGGTTCAAGGCAAGAACGCGCACTTACATATACTATGTGCCAATCTGGGTCACGTAACGTAATACGCAGCCTCCAGCTTGAAACCTGAGTGAAGCTGAAGCAACTGCTGCGGGTCACAGAAAATCATCTTTGATGGACTTAGACTTGATCGTTCAACTTACAGCAAAGCTGCTGGTACCAAATGACGTGACTCTCACACAAATTGGTCCACTAGCACGCATTTGCACTAAAAGTAGCCATATACAATATCCAGTACAACTTGTAACCTGCTTTAATCAAGCCAGCCAAACTATACAGCGGCGAAGTGAGTGTGC
Organism: Rhynchonema sp. JSB1_4; assembly: GCA_030248065.1. Taxonomy (NCBI): domain Eukaryota; kingdom Metazoa; phylum Nematoda; class Chromadorea; order Monhysterida; family Xyalidae; genus Rhynchonema; species Rhynchonema sp. JSB1_4. Next base: position 15,390 of record JASAMV010000368.1, read on the forward strand.
CATGCGATACGCACGATGGTTAAGTACCCAGTTTTAAAAAGCTTGACTTTTAAGTAAAAGCTAAACTTCGAACCTGGCTGAATTCTGAAGCCACACTTTTTGTGTGTAACTGCACTGTGCTTTCTTACAGCAGTGAAATGTGAGAAATGATTCTCGTTTATATAGTTTTTGAACAGGCTCCAACAACAATTAGCTGAAGTTAAGGTGAGTTTCACAACAAAGTGCGCAGAAAGATGACGTAGTTTGAGCGTTGACTGAGCACCAGAGGTTTCAAAGCTGAACAGGCTATATAACAGAGACGCGATTGTGCTGCACTGGGACGGCTACGTATTAACAGGTGTGGCACAACAGCGGCAAAACAACCAAAGTTCTGTTTGCCACCGTTTGCAACAGAGGCAACAAACTACACACCACCCCGCAGCGCGTGCCAAAAAAATTAATCAATCACAAAGCACGCCCGCACGTACATACAGTATGTCAGTTTGTAACATAAATTAGAGACGAACATCAACACATATTCTTTTCAGTTGCGGTTAAGATCGACAGAAATCCCGACTCTCCTATACTTATTTTCAGTGGAACTTACATATTGCCATATCATATCGCAAAGTTCCCACAATTATTGCACGGATTGTGCTCCTAAACTGATCTAGCAATGGAACTGGAAGGGTTCTAATCTTAGTGAACCTTCAGGAACATCCTGTCTTGCTCGAAAACAGGCTCAAATTTCGTTTTGCGCTTCACGAAATTCCCACAAAAGAACGGCAAAACATTACTTGCGTTGAAGTCATAGCCCATTACTTTACGTGAGGAGACCGGCCATAATTATCCAGGTCGCGTGCATTTATACACCTAAATTACAAACTCCCGCCACGGCTAAAGGTTCTCAAAACACACTTGGCCACTATGGAGGAGCAGAGTGTCTCAAGTTGTTGGGTCTTTTGACAAACATATACATAGATAAACTGATTGGTCGCTCTCAGCCACGCGGCTGTAGTTCCAGGCCGCGTCAACTCGTAAAAACGTCCGCCATCACATCATACAACAACAAAACATTAGCGGAAGTAAGATGAACTATTTGCCCGCAGCCGCAGCCAACAAGTCAAACGCCGCGTGGCGTCTTTGAAGACTGCGCGCAAGCTGAAAAACGTCTAAAAATCACACCGACCACACTCTGTTGTTCCGGACAAATACTGAAGTTCACAAAAGGCAGAAATATGAATTGGGCACAAAACACGGCGCAGATGAATGAAGAAATGGATGGAAACCTGTAACGACCTTGTGACATTTATCAGAAGAACAACCGATTTTTCACACCAAACACAGTTTACATGACTATAATGAATATGACCGACAAAGTCATTCAAAGAGAGTGGAAACTGGATAAGATCAACCTAATATACTGACGGAAAAACCCGTTTTTTATATTTCGTGAAAAAACCGAAAAAAACGAAAAAAAAACCGATAAAGAACCGCGGTGTATAAGGATAGGGGAAGCCCAAATAAGGTATTTTTGACACATAGTAATGTTAGCACAGACACTAGAGGGGTGCTTATGGGTGTTTTTGATGCTTATTGTGACTAAAATAGTTGAAACAAGCCACATTGACATCGCCCACGCTTGGACAAAGTTGTTCTGAACAAGCATATTTCCCAACTTCTGTCAAAAATTGGAAAATTTCGCGAAAAAAGACCGATGTTTCCCGGAGGCTGAGGGTTTTTTTCGGTTTTTTTTCGTTTTTTTTCACGTCCCAGATGGACCCGGTTTTTTCGGTTTTTTTTTCGTTAAAAAAACGGTTTTTTTTATCCGCCAGTATACAACCTAAGACAAGGAAAACTGTCGAAAAAATTCGCTGACGCTCTGATGGCATCTTGACGTGAGATGAGTTACGCGCGCCAATTTTGACAACAAAAAAACTGGCTGAAGCAGTTGTCATTAAGTTTTAGTTTTGATGGATTGTGGCACTAGCGGATCCAGAAGGCCACAGGGGCCTAGGCCTCGAGTTGGTCAAAGTGGCCTCCATTTCGGAGAAAAGAAAAAAATTGGACCCCCAAATCGCAGGATTTTCATTTCACTCTGATGCAGTAAGGTCGAAAATCGCGCGCTTCGCATGTCAGATACACAAGTTTCCATGAAATTTGGCTCGCGCGTGCAAAAAGTGTGAAATTCTCGCGCGCTCCGGGCACAAGTTCATGTTTGGGGTGGTATTTGGCTTAAAATCACCCAATGAAAAACAAGCACTGGACAAAAACAATTTTTGGGAAATCAAACATGCACTAGATAAAAATGACTTGGCATTTGATCCCCCTTGGCCAAAAGCTGGATCCGCCACTGGATTGTGGTTTCGTTTTTAAATTGTGAATCAGCATAAACAAGTAGCGCGGCTGTGTGATGTTATCTGGGCAGTTGTTCCTGCTGCTGAATGAAAAAAAGACTTTGTTGCAAGTTGCCATTTTCGCCAGTTTTACCTGAATATGTGCAAATAGGTCGAGTTGCAAATCTCACAAAAACAAAAACAAACAAAAAAGTGAATTCAGATTTGAGATGCGAGCAAATCTAAAGAGCCCAACCAGGTAAGAAACAGTATGCCCAAGGACAGGTAAGGCAGCACCCAGCCCGAACCCAAAACCGGCACCAAAAAAATAGTCGTGGAAGAATCACACATGCAGACCCGTTTCCTCTACTTGTTTCAGATCAACAGCTATTAAAACGAATTGCATTGCGTATTTTTTTCTTAAGCCTTTGCTGAAAACCGACACCAAATAGCTGTCAATCTGAAAAGTTCACGTCACAGCACAATTTTTAGATTCAACAACTTGGGTATCCGGGTTTGGGTTAGGCCGGGTGCGGACTGGGGTGCTCCAGCTGGGTTCCTGAATTTAAGGTTGATTACATATGCGTGGGTGTGAGAATTATACTGAATTGAAACACTTGAACTTGCACTTGAATTGACAACTTGAACAGCAGGTGAGGCTGTCACCGTGGCAGTGGAAACAAACGAGACGCACAAATCACAATCTATTAGAATCAGTTTTCGTTCCATCTGTATGAATAGACTAGCTATCAAATTGTGACCCATCGAATTGGAAGACTCGAGTCCCCTTGTCAGATCAGAACAATCCGCAGAGTTCGGTACCATAACGGAGGTCGGAAAAATAAAAAAAACATCTGTTCAAAAAGCCGGAGCCTGTGGCTTGCCCTAATCTCTTGAAAGGCGACCGAAAAAAAGCTTCCAATCCCTGTGTCACAATTCGCGAATTATTTGACAACATCCGCACCAGACACGCACAACGCACTGGCGAGACAGCAGTCCAGCCGACCACAACCGCACAATTGGTTCCAGACCAGCCACAGCCAGTGTAAAAAGGTTTTCACAAAAATAAAAACTCAAAAAAATACCTGCAACGCCCTTCGTTCAGCGCCCAATTCCACCATTAATCTCGCCACACTGGACACTTCCCTGAATGCGGCCACGGCTTCACTGTGCGTGATATCGAGTAAATTTCGGTCGTTGACCTGCGATGGAACGAAACATCAGTGGTTGCTCATCGATTTCGCCGCGTTCTAATGGATGGGTGGGTGCGGTGCACCAGAACTACCATATGCTTGCGAAAAAACGGTTCATTCTAATTGTAAAAAAGCAAAAATAAAAAAAACCGAGACGATAAAGTTGCAGTACAGCGTACAGGGCATCAAATAACAGCTGCCGGGTATTTTTACTTCAAAAACGGCTGCGAAGTAGTGCCAAACCTCGATATGCCAGTCCATACGCTGTTGGCTTTGACGTCCATGGACGCACTTCATCGGGAAAAAGGCTTGTTGTTGTTTCCGGTTTTTTTGTGAAAAGACTGCCCTTATCCATCCAATTACTATAATGAGGACATGATAATCAGGGAGGACATATCACATAGTACCCAGTGTTGGAGGTACTCTGGAGGGGGGAAACCTACTGTACCGCGCTCGGAGTGGGGGGATACCTACTGTACCAGAGCCGATGGCCTGGGGGGTTATGTACCTAGGGGGGGGGGGGGGTTTGGAGGGGGTGGGGGGGTTAGGTTTGGGGGTAAAAATTTTTAATGTGTTTATTATGTGTGGAATCGTGTGAAAACGTAGTATCTGCGCGCGCAGCGCGCGAATTTGGGGGTAATTTGAGGTAAAAACCACTGATTTTACACTAATTTTGGCCATTTGATACCTACTGTACCGGGGTGAAAATCGGGGGGGGGGGGGATACCTACTGTACCATGCCAAACATCGGGGGGGATACCTACTGTACCAGGCGAGGGGGGATACCTACTGTACTGGGGGGGCTACCCCCCTCCCCACCTCCAACACTGCCATGTGGTGACGAGATCCCAATTCTATTTTTGACAACCATATCTTTTATCAGCATCACAAAACAAGAAACAATCGAGCGAACTAACCGAAACGACGCGATCGCCCTCTTTGATTCTACCATCCACAAATGCAGCGCCATTCGGTCGCAGTTTGGTCACGAATATACCTGTGCGTGCAGTGAACGTGAAGGGCCATAGTTTCATTTGTCGGGTGTCAGGTATTATCGGGGAGAAGAATCTTTCTCGGTCTTTTTTGTGAGAAACATGATTATTACGTGATTATTATGAGTTTTGCAGTAGGCCAGTTTTGCAGTATAATACATGCAAAAAACATCCTTTTTCGGACCTCAGAGGTACCTCGCAACCTTCTGGAGGCTGGGAAGGGGGTACCTTGCAACCATCTGGATCCATCCCCCAAGGGTACCTTGCAACCATTTGCCTGCCACAACACTGCTTTGCAGTTTGCACTACGCTTCAAATCAGTTTTTAGGGTCAAAATACCCTGTACCTGTTATTTGATACCCTGCATAGTTACGGATGGAAAAGAACCGGTTTTTTTCGTGAAAAAAACCGAAAAAACCGGGTCCATTTTTTGGACCGAAAATAAATTTCCATCAAAAAACCGGGCAAAATTTTCACCAACTGTTGACCAAAAGTGACGCTTTTGACCCTCATTTTTCAATATTCTGAAAGTTCATCAGTGCAGAAGTGCCATCTGGAGGCCTGGAACCAGTAAATTGGAGATATGGAGCAGTTTCGATGTCTTCACTAACACAGAGCGTCTTTGCGCGATGCTTCACATAGGTTTTTCAGGTCAAAATAACCTGTACCTGTTATTTGATACCCTGTACCGGAAATTTATCCTCTGGAAATTTTTCGGTTTTCTTTTCGGTTTTTTTCACAAAATATAAGGAACCGGTTTTTTTCGCAACTATACCTCACTGTACAATTCGCAACCAAGCAATCACTCTACCCAGCTTGTACCTTGTAAAAAATCAATCGAAAAACAAACAGCAAATTACGTGCACCCGGCAGGCTAAAATCACAGAAGTTATGCAAAACGTGAAGTATGTTGTAATGACAAATTGTCAAGTTGTGTGAGTGCATGCGATCTGACATTTGTGCCTAACATCCAAAATCGTGAAAAAAAACTCAGCCACAGGAAAAACGCACCGGAGTCGCCAGGAATGTGTTGACTGTCGGTGCCGCCGACAATATTGAAGCCCAGACCTGAATAACGGGCGCGTAGATTTGGCGATTGCGCCATACTCACATGAAAACATAAAAATAGACGAAAAATAACGAAACTCAACTCACCCAGTTGATTTTTTACCAAATGAATTTCCGACAGACGAACGGAGGACGAATCGGCAGCAGTCAGCGAATTGACATCATCATTATTGGCGTCTTTGTTGTCGTTGGTGATTGGTTCAGGCATGGCTCATTCACCCACCTTCTCCAGTCGACTAGGAGAAAGGAACAGGAAGAAAAGAATTCGAATCTGCAAACTCAGCTGAATCTGACCAAATCAGCTACTAACAACACGGATATTTATGAATCCCCACTGCAATATTTGCTCAGATAAGGCTTCCAGTTCACCTATCTTTGGAAAAAAAACAATGTTTTTCAAGGAAAAAGAACGACGATCCGAGGAAAAAACAAGTAGCAAAAAAGAAAAAAATTGTTCGTACCAGGAAAAAACAAGCAGAAAATTTTTCCCAACTGCACTCCCATGTTCACGCTGGTGAAGACACTGTCATCGTGTCTTAGGGTGTTTTTGACATTTATTGCAACCAAAATGGCTGAGACAGAACACTTTTACACCTCGCGCCTTCACCAAAGCCTAGCTCACAAAAACAGAATGCTTCTAAAAAAACTTTCCAAGCGGCTGCGGTTTTTTTGTTTGTTTTTCGTTTTTTTCATCAATACCCAATTCCCAATATTACCAGAAAAAAACGTTCTTTTTCCAAATTACCATACCTAAGGAATTCTGAAGTAAAAACCACCCATTTTCTTAGCAATTTTTGTAAAACTTGTGGCTTGTTAATCCCCGCCTGCATGTTTCAGGCACGAAAAGGGGCCGCTTTCAGCTGTTGTTTTGAACCTTTTCCAACTGATTTTATAACACAGGTTCGGTTTCGCCATTTCAGACAAAAAAAACGTTTTTTTTCGGTTAGTCATTTATACCACCGGTAAGTAATTTTCGACAATAAATTACCCGAAAAAATACCGGTAATTTATTTTTGCGAGAAAATGTGTTTTTGGACTGAAAATGGCGAATTTTTTTTGAGGGTTCGAACCTGTGGCGCAGGTGGCGGCTAACACACCAGAGGTCGCAATCGGGCCGAGTTTGGCCGGGCCCGGCCCGAGGTGCACAAAGCTCGGCCCGGCCCGAATTATTTGGGTAAGGTTTGTTTAACACAACTTTTTTCATAATTTTTGCTGTCTTTCTGAACCTATTTGTTGGTGGAAAAACGATTTTTTTTTCAATGAAAAAGTTATCAGATAAACAAGTACTGATTAGGCATGGGGCAATACCGATTTTTTGACCCAAGCCAATACCCAATACCCAATACCAGGGCCCACCCCCAATACCCGATACCTCAAATGGGACCCAACCCAATACCCAATACTCAGGTTGAGACCCAATACCCAATACCGACCCAATACCCAAAAATTCCAAACTTTTTTTAAAAAATGGGCCTGTTTTGGGTTTTTGATCGAATACTAACGGGATCAGTCAACGACAGCTGAGAATTTTGATGAAATGTGGCAAGAAACTACGTCGCGACCACGTGAGTTTAGTTTAGTTTTAAAGGCCGCAAATGAGGCAGCAGAGACCAGGTAAATAGTAGGTGAACCGACGTTGAATTTTTTCAACGTTTTTAGCTAAAGTGACATTTTGAGGGGACCAAATGGACATGGAGAATTCCAGCAATGGGCGAACATAAGCCAAGTATAGTTTTCTGAGGAAATCGAGATTTCGACTGTGGAAGTTTCGGCGGATGGTCTTCACCATTCTACTGGCGTCAGCCACAATTTTACCAATATGTGATTCAAATTTCAAGTTTTGTTGGTCTATTAGGACACCCAAGTCCCGGACATGGGGTGGTGAAATAATTTGCTCATTCCCACAGAAATAGACAGGGGGGACTTGGGGGCGATTCCCAAGCCTTACTGTGACGCTCTTATGGCTGGCAAGAGCCATGCCATTTGCAGAGAGCCAACTAATGACCGCATTTATGTCACCCTGGAGGATTTTGTGATCTGCAGCGCTACGGATTTCCCTGTAAATTTTGATATCATCAGCGTAGAGATACAGATAGGTACCTGGATGTACCACACTGACGACATCATTTATGTAGATGAGAAAAAGGGTCGGGCCGAAAACACTGCCCTGTGCGACGCCGGAGGTGACCGGAATCCACCCAGAGACTGCGTCCCCGACCCGAACCCGCTGTGGCCGCCCATTTAGGTATGAAGATACCCAAATGAGTAAATGGCGGGGGAAACCGTAGTGCTGCAGTTTTTGCAGCAGCGCAGAGTGGGGGACAGTGTCGAAAGCCTTTTGGCTGTCTAGGTAAATGATGTCCACTGCGTTCCCACGCTCCAACGCTGCTGTCCAGTGCGACATGCAGCACAATAGCTGAGCCTCCACAGAGCGACCAGGGATGAAACCGAATTGGAAGGGAGATAATAAATTATGTTTTTGAAGATGGGCCATGACCTTTGAGTTAACAAAGGTCTCCAAAAGTTTGCAGGAGGAGGATGTAAGAGAAATGGGACGATATTTAGTGACATTTTTTGGGAATTTTTCCTTGGGTATTAGGATCACATCGGCCAACTTGAAATCATCAGGAACAACACCGGTGTGGAGAATTTGGTTGAAAAGGAATGAGAAGTGTTCCACGAGGCCGATGCAAAACTTTTTCAAGAAGGCCGAAGGGATCCCGTCTGGGCCAGGGGAAGTTTTGGCGGGTAATTTTCGAAAAAATTGAAAGAGAATGGGGGGAGAGCAAATTATTTCCTCCATGTCCGGACCGGAACGGGATGGGCTGCACACAGAGGGATTGTGCCTGTAATTCCACGGTTGGAATTAAAGGCAGAGGCAAAATAGGTGTTGAAGGCAATGGCCTTGTCCTTGTCCTCTGTGTGCAGCACGCCATCGGTGTCAGTTACATCAGGAAGATCAGTCCTAGGGCTGATTTTGCGTCTGATGTAACTCCAAAACTTTTTTGGGCTTGGATTTGTGACCAACGACTGTTCCCGCCTACGGACCCAGCCCCGCTTGCGTCGGCGAATGATGCGAGAGATTTTGCAACGGGAATAATAGGGGTTGATATTTGGTTCAGGATTCATGCGCGAGCGCAGACGGGACTCAGTTCTACGCAGGCGAGAAAGCTGAGGCGACCAATCGGGCATATACCCGGTTGTCAGTGTGGTGGCAGGCCAATCGACCCAAGATACCCTAGGGGTAGGGTTAGAGAGATGTCGGGTGTCGGGTATCGGGTGCCAAAAAAGTGTAGGTGTCGGGTGTCGGGTACCTCCAGATGTCGGGTGTCGGGTTTTTTGGGACCCGACACCCGACAGCCGACACCCGACACTTACGGTTCAAAACATCAGTTTTGCTGAGAGAAGAATTTTGAGAGCAAATTTTCTTCGAACCAAATATTTCCGAAGACGCAGAATGTGACATTTTGGTGTTTATTTCGTGCGAAAATACTTGAATTCAGTAACTTGAGCCAAAAAATTTCACTGATGACGCAAATGAGCAAAAATTTGCCTGTTTTTGGTCCAAAAACAGATGTCGGGTGTCGGGTTTTTTTCAAAAATTAGGTGTCGGGTGTCGGGTTTTTTTTGCAACTGTCGGGTGTCGGGTGTCGGCTTTTTTTCTCAGATGTCGGGTGTCGGGTACTTCCAGATGTCGGGTGTCGGGTACCCCCCCCCCCCCGACCTCTAACCCTACCTAGGGGGGGGGGGGAAGGTTTCGGACTTACTCGAGATACCCCCAGAGGCTACCCAAGATACCCCTATGGTCCGTCAAAAGGCGAAAAAAGGCCGTTTTTTGCATGCAATTTTACTGCAAAATTGGCCTAAAAATGGGTATTACAAATCGGTCACAAAAACCAAATCCAATAAATTTGGACCACGAGTCGGAGTGTTGACTAATTGGGCGGCGCCAGAAGTCTGGATACCGTATTCCCTAAAATAGACCCCCCCCCCCAAAATAGAGCCCCCCCAAAAATACAGCCCCCCTAAAAGGGGTCAGTGAAAAAATAGAGCCCCCCAAAAATACAGCCCCCCCCAACTTGGAATTCCCCGCTTGGGGGTCGTAAAGTCAAGTTCTTGTATAAGACACCTTGTGTACAACGTTTGTGGTTGAGTATATGATGACGTAAAGCCTTTTATGGAAGATCTGCACCTGAAAACACTCAATAATGACCAGTAAAACCCTGACAGAACTCCATTTTAGGGGTATTTTTTGGAACATTTTTTTAGATTTTGGGCAGCGAAAAAATACAGCCCCCCAAAAAATAGAGCCCCCCCAAAAATACAGCCCCCCCCTAAAAGGGGTCAGTGAAAAAATACAGCCCCCCCTTGTATTTTAGGTTTTACGGTAGTTTCCAAAAATAATTCTGTTTGGGAGGGTGCAGAAATGAAGGGCCAATTAATATTTTGGAAATTTAGGTCACCAAAAAGGATACAGGGATCACTCAATTCAAAGATTTTCTCAATTTCATCCCAGGGGATATTGAAAGAAAGAAATGCTTCCATCACGTCCCATTTGGCTCGTCCCCAGTTCCGAAAACGTGTAATTTTACGACATTTGGATGTCGTATAACTGGTTGTGAGCCAGACGGGACGGTGGTCGCTCTCAACGTCTCCAAGACTAGTGGGCACCTCAACTTGGATGATTTTGGTGGTGTCGGTCACAAAAACCAAATCCAATAAATTTGGACCACGAGTTGGAGTGTTGACTAATTGGGCGGCGGCAGTGGTGTAGCTACCCAGGCGGGGCGGCAACCTACTGTACCACCCAAAATGCGGGGCGGCAACCTACCTACTGTACCAGCCGAGCTAGGGGGGGGTCGTACCACTTGGGGGGGGGGGGGTCATCTGGAAACCGAAATTTTTTATGTCTAAATACTGAAGAAAATGTGGCCTAAAACACTAATTTCGCGCGCAGCGCGCGATTTTTCGCCTATTTGCAGACAAATATGCTAATTTTATGCAATTTTAAGCCAAAAATGAATGTTTTGGGTGAAAAGTTAGGTGGGGCGGCAACCTACCTACTGTACCAGGGGAGGGGCGGCAACCTACCTACTGTACCAGGCGAGGGGCGGCAACCTACCTACTGTACCTAGGGGGGGGCCCCCCCCCCCCCCCCCCCCCACCCCAGCTACACCACTGGGCGGCGGCGCCAGAAGTCTGGATAGTTTCCAAAAATAATTTTTCTGTTTGGGAGGGTGCAGAAAAGAAGGGCCAATTAATATTTGGGAAATTTAGGTCACCAAAAAGGATACAGGGATCACTCAATTCAAAGATTTTCTCGCCACATTTCTTCAAAATTTTCAGCCGTCGTTGACTGATCCCCTCAGTCACTGGGTTGCTGCTTTTCAGATAATCATCAATATTCCGTCATCCGTTGCCGACTTTTTTCCCCGCTTCTTTTTTTCCCTCCTTTAGTTTGTTTGGTTAAACCCCCCCGGTCCTTTTTTTTTTTGTCTGTTCCTTTCTTTTTCCCTTTTCATCGGAGCTAGCATGGTAATGCTAAGCGACATATGGTTCATTCCCTATAGTGCGCTTTCTGAAAATTTTAATCGTACGCTAATTCAACAATACTCAACCGAATGAGCTCAAACTTGCACACAATGTACATACCGTGCCCCAAAATGGCCACATGAAATTTCATCCCGCTGCATGCCCGCACGCGCGTTTGCGGGCAAGATACAGTTGACATTTTTGTAAAAACGTTCTTTCCCTTTTTTTCTTTCCACAAAAGAGTAGTCAGGGCCCAGACGTTACTTAACATCAGAAATGTTAATATCCCCAATAGGGTTTTCGTACTCGAGAAACACGATGGTGCTATTGCCGACTTCGTAACTCCATGTCTGAGACCGGTCCCAGACCATGACCCCGCCTTTTTGTATGGAAAGAGTGCTTCCCGAAGTAAAATTTCGCCGAAAAGTTGGGTTACCAGAACTATTAAAGTTGTTTATGTGATTTTCGTACTCGAGAAACACGGTGGTGCAATCGCCGAGTTCGTAACTTTTAGTATGAACGGTTCCAGACCATGGCTTAAGCCAAAATCAGCGGTTATACGTGTTTTTGATCGTTGTTACGTCAAAAATATATTAATTCCAATTGGTTAAATGTTTTTCAGCTCAAAAAGAGCCATAATGGACGCTCAGACACACACAACAATGCATTAGTGCACGCTACGTAGTTGCCTGATTCATAAAGCGCACAATGTATTACCCACAACACACAGCCAGCCAGCCAGCACACACACACACAGGCAGGCAGCCAGCACACACACACACATCAGGCAGCCAGCACACACACATACAAGCAGCCAGCACAATAGGCAATGCAGCAATGCACGCGTAGTTATGTACGTAGTAAAGTTTGTGAAGGAGAGTTGCGAAGCAGTTATGTCCGAAAGGTCTAACGCGCATCACTGAAGACGAAAGGTCGCGGGTTCAAACATTCACGCGCGCAGCGAACTTTGTTTCATTTTACTAACTTTTAATGAATTCTGGGTAACATTTTTCAGTTTTTTCGTGTTTTTATTTGAGATTAATTATTAAGCACAGGTGCGGTTCGCAGTTTATGCGCTGTGATGTCATTCATGATAAAATACCCACAAGATATCAACTTGTTAATTAAAATTGCTGTTGCTCTCTAACATTCGAAGCTTTTTCCGCATTTATAATTTGACTTTCGTGGGAAAGTTAAATAGTAGTTTTTACGTAACATTGAATCCAAGATCAGATGCCGCGGCCAACACCAAAGCAATCTGGAGACTGATGTTTGACACTTATTTCATTGCTGAAGCTGAAGGGACAGGTTGCATGGAAGTTCATTGCACAGCTTTGCTTGGTACTAAACCAACAAGTGCCATTCTCTGAGACGATGCGCAATCAGTGCGCTATCAATGATGGTACCTAGGGTGTCAAATATACATACCTGGCGGTAAATTAAAAAAAATAAATAACTTGACAAGTTACCATGTTCCACAAAAGCATAGATATGCGCGTGGGGCACTGCGTTGGTTTTGTTTCAGTGGTGGGTGAAGACGCAGACACAAGCGTGTCTCCATTGTTAGAACCCCATAGTGAAATCGAAACACAAAATTGGCCTTATGTCACGATAACCACCGATTCATATATCCTGCCAAAAAGTACAGCATCCTTAAACTGACCCCCACACCTCATTGCGCTCATGTGCGTTGATTACTTGAGAAAAGTCTGATGGTCGACATTTTCTTAGTTACAACCATTGCTTGCCGGAACTGAAAACTTTCTGTGCCTGATTTATCCGGGTTCTCTGTTTGGCGCTTGCGCGATATAAAAGAACGACACAAGAAAGAAAAATGCCCCAAGGGGCATAAAAGAAATATGGTTCCCTGGCTGACTGGCATAAAAGAACGATACTAGCTTGCACCACTTTGCTGATGTTTCATTAGGCACTGGAATAAACGTAAGTGTGTTCTGAGCTGTTTGATACCGAACAGTAGGCATTGAACCATATTCCCGGCGCGTGCTGTCTTGCCACCAGAGACACAGGGCACAGAGATATTGAAAGATTGCAATATTCTCTTTACTCCTCTCCTTGTTGAACCATCGTGCGCAGCCGAAGACTGCACAGTTACCGTCGTGAGGTTGAAAAGAAGAAACAGTTGCCTAAATATGTGGGTTTGCACGAAAGTTTCGATATCGGCTGGGTGTTGGTTCAAAAGAGTTCGCGCCGGGAATATCGTTCAATGTCTACTGTTCGGTATCAAACAGCTCAGAACACACTTACGTTTATTCCAGTGCCTAATGAAACATCAGCAAAGTGGTGCAAGCTAGTATCGTTCTTTTATGCCAGTCAGCCAGGGAACCATATTTCTTTTATGCCCCTTGGGGCATTTTTCTTTCTTGTAAAAAAAACGCCAAAGATCGCAACTTGAACTTACTGTACCAGCCGCCGGGCGGCGACCTACCTACTGTTATGTACCAAGATGGAGCGTCAACCTACCTACCTACTGTACCTAGGGGGGACCCCCAGCCCCCACCCCCCTGCAACACCGTTGTTTTCAACCAAAAAAATAGGTTCAAAAAATCGCAAAAATTATGACAAAAATTGGGTTAAAATCTGAGCCAAAAATTCGGGCCGGGCCGGGCCGGGCCGGGCCGGAGATTTGGGGGTTCGGGCCGGGCCGGGCCGGAGATTTGGGGGTACGGGTCGGGCCGGGCCGGGCCGGGCCGGAGATTTGGGGGCTCGGGCCGGGCCGGCCAAACCCGGCGCGATTGCGACCTCTGATCAGCAATTGATGGCGAACACGAGATGATAACAGATGTCAACAAAATTGATACATATCAGTGACTATGACTATACTCATGTTCATTTTTTAGGGTTTCTCCGGATCTTGTGTAAAGGTCTTTGCGAAAGCGTGCAGATAAAATTTGAATTTGAATAATCTCTTGACGATGGGCCATTTATTTCTTTTCTTCAGTTGCAGTAGGCCGACTGCTGAGAGTCTGAGTCGGAACTTTTAAAGAGAAGAAAACTTCTGGTCAAAGCCTGTCTCGCTCGACCTTTGTGACTAAAATTGCGGTGGTTGGTGGTTGGCAATTTATATTTTCGGAATAACGGGTTTTTTCGAAAAAACGTTTTTTTTCAAATAAGTTTGTTCTTAAGGAGTTCCGGCGCTCAAAACACACACTTTTGAGCAATTTTCGCCTTTGGTTACCGTTACCGTAAAAAAACCTAAATACAGCCCCCCGGAGCCCGCCCCCCAAAAAGGGGTCAGTGAATTAATAGACCCCCCTAAGTAACATCCCCTATACAGTAGTGTATTAAGGCTTGATACAGGGGCCGCAATCGGGCCGGGTTTGGCTGGCCCGGCCCGGCCCGAGCCCCCTAAATCTCCGGCCCGGCCCTAGCCCGACCGTCGGGCCGGAGAGTCCGGCCCGGCCCGGCCCGAACCCCCAAATCTCCGGCCCGGCCCGGCGCGAATTTTTGGCTCAGATTTTAACCCAATTTTTGTCATAATTTTTGCGATTTTTTGAACCTATTTTTTTGGTTGAAAACAACGATGTTGCAGGGGGTGGTGGCAGTGCTGTGGCTGGGAGGGGGGGGGGGGGGGGGTCCCCCGGTACCCTACCCGCCCCGGCCTCCTACGCTGCCACCCTACCCGCCCCGCTCTGGTACGCTACCCCCCTACCCGCCCCGCCCTGGTACCCTACCCGCCCCGATTTTTACCCCCAAAATGCCCATTTTTCGGTCAAAAATGCCCAAATTTCGACCGAAAACCCTAAAAAGTGCAAAAAATCTCGCGCTGCGCGCGATATATGCACTTTTTAGTACATAAAAACAGGCACCCGAAAAAACTTGTGTTGTACCCTACCCGCCCCGAAAAGTCTTCCCCCCCTCCCCCACCAAACCGGATTTCCCCCCCCCCCAAAATCCCAGGTACACTACCCCCCTACCCGCCCCGATTTTTTCCACCTACCGTAAAAACCTAAATAGAAGGGGGGGGCTCTATTAACTCACTGACCCCATTTTGGGGGGGCTCTATTACGGGGGGGGGCTCTATTCCGGGGGGGCCTCTATTAATTCACTGACACCCACATGAAAAATTCTACCCTGAAATACCCCCCAAAAACCCCTAAAAAGGGGTTTGAAAGGATGTTTTTTCGCTTGTAATCGCATTTATTCGTGTCTATTCGTCAATAGGAGGCGTATTATGTGCTCTGAACGAACAACAAACGTGCATAAATGTACCTGTACACCACTATCAAGCCTTAATACACTACAGTATAGGGGATGTTACTTAGGGGGGGGCTCTATTCCGGGGGGGCCTCTATTAATTCACTGACCCCTTTTTGGGGGGGCTGTATTACGGGGGGGGCTCTATTCCGGGGGGGGGCTGTATTTAGGTTTTTACGGTATGTACCCTACCCGCCCCGCAAAAGTAGCCACAGCACTGGGTGGTGGGGTCTCCCCAGGTCAGTGTAGTGGCTGGGGGGATGGGGGGGATTCCCCCCTAAGGAGTAGGTACCTTGCAACCACCCCTTGGGGGGAAGGGTAGGTACCTTGCTCTTGCAACCACCCCGGAGGGTACCTTGCAACCATCAATTTATGGTTTATAGGCAAAAATGGGTGTTTTTCGACCTCAAAACCCCAAAATTCGCGCGCTCCGCGCGCAAACCTCCATATAATAGGTATTCTAGGCAAATTTTCGGCCAAAATGCAAAAAAAGTACCTATTTTTCGGCCAAATTTGCAGTATAATGCATGTAAAAAACACCCTTTTTCGGACCTCACAGGGGTACCTTGCAACCTTCCGGAGGCTGGGTAGGGGGGTACCTTGCAGTTGCAACCATCTGGATCCATCCCCCCAAGGGTACCTTGCAACCATTTACCTGCCACTACACTGCCCCAGGTACAGTAGGTAGGTAGTTTGACGCTCCATCCTGGTACACTAGGTAGGTCGCCGCCCGGCGGCTAGTACAGTAAGTTGCGATTTTTGGCTCAAAATGGTATAAATATAAAATCGGTACTTTTCACTCCAAATAGGCGAAAATTCGCGCGCTACGCGCGAAATTAGCGTTTTAGAGCACATTTTCTTCAAAATTTCGACCTAAAAAATTTTGTTCCCCCCAAGCCAGGCCGGTACAGTAGGTGGTACGTTGCCGTCCCACATTTTTGGTGGTACAGTAGGTTGCCGCCCCGCCTGGGTAGCTACACCACTGGTTGAAAATGCATTGTTTTCATGAAAAGGTCGTCTGTCTCCCGTTCCCTCGGCCACAGCACTGCTTCGGGGAAGTGATTAAAGTGATTATTCAGTCAGATTGTCGGATAATACGACCTGCGGTGCGCGCAAGAACGATGACGACATCTCAAGGATATGGCATCGCCGTTCGCGGATTGGCGTGGTTCACTGGAAGAAGTTCGTTCGTTCAAGACAAGCTGTTGTTTGTTTTAGACTTGATTGGAAGAGCAAGAGATTTGACGAAGACTACTGACCAGTGTAGTTCCTGGTCCGGCGCGGCGGTTAGTGTACCTACCCCTTTTTTCCGTGCGGCGGTTAGTGTACCTCCCTGGGGGGGGGAAGGGGGGGGGAAGACCCAAATCCAGGAAAAAGTCACTTTTTGGGGTAGAAAATTTGACCGATTTTTGCCCCTTTTTGGAAAAAATTCTTCATAAAAAGGGTATTTTGGCGACTTTTGACATCATTGACCTAAAAATCACTCATTTTAGGTCTAAAAATGCCCATTTTAGGCCTAAAAATGCCAATTTTAGGCAAAAATTGAGGCGGTTAGTGTACCTGGCGCGGCGGTTAGTGTACTAGTGTACCTTGGTCGCGGCGGTTAGTGTACCTTAGGGGGGGGGACCCCCCCAGGAACTACACTGCTACTGACGCTTTTGTGTGACTTCATAACCGCAAAATGTATCCGCCTACAGGCAAACAAGCCATTCTTTGCAGACCTAGACCATACCGTATCACCCTGATTTCTTACTCACTTTTGAAATATTTCGGGTTACTCTGGCCACGTCGCGCGTGGCTTGCGTGTGAAAGAGCCAAGATCATGAAACATTCAGCGCGAGTTTGTGTGTGTTGTTCATGCGCAAACCGCTCGAGACGTGGCTGCGGTAACCCGAAATTTCAAGTGTGTAAGAATTCATGATGACATGGTATGGTCCAGGTCTGCAAAGCACGGCTGATTTGGCTTTATTTACTGACCTTACTTTTGGGGCTGTATTCCGGCCGCGTCTGTTGACCACTGATCGAATCTGAAAAAATGCTCCCAGAGTTACCTGCCGTGAAAACCTAAACAGACCCCGGAAGCCTCCTAAAGTTTCGGAAAGGTTTAGTTGCAATAGGAAGAAAATTTTTTTCCTCTAGTCATCTTTTTCCTCAAAATTCATTAGTTTTTCGAAGATAAACACACTGGTAGCCTTCTTTGAGCAAGTATAACACCCAAGTTTAATCATATCGTAATCAGGCATTCTCTTTGTCAGATCTTTTTACCCACTTGAGGTTGCTATTTCGCCAGTTGAGATTTGGCCCAGATGGCGATTATTGCGACTTGCATTTTTCCAGCCAGTTTATTGAACCTGTTTACGGTTCTTCGACCGATTTTGTGCCAAAAACTACAAAAAAAACCGCTTTCGGCGCGAACAATAAGTGTTTAAGTCCAACAACCTAAAATAACCACTTCACTTGAATTTTGGGCCAACTGGCGATTTTTGCCTCTGGCCATTTTTTTCAAAAGAACCTGCTGTTAGCAGTTTTGATGCTCTGTTTGATCCAGTGGTGTCGTGGAGAAGTCGAAATTTTCCCATATCCAGCCCAATTTTCGGGAAATTTCCCGTACACACCTCCAAAAATCAAAAATTTCGCATACCAGGGGGGTTCTCCAAAAATTCAAAAAATTCCCACACCCGAGGGGGTCTCGGAAAAAAATGACCCCAAAAATCTTCTAAAAGTACCAAAAAGTGGTCTAAAAATGCTTAAACAGAGTTTTCTTGTGGCAGCGAGCGATTTTTGACATTTTTAGGCAAAAAATGGTCATTATTAGTACTTCTCGGGGTCAAAAAGTCATTTCTTAGGGGTGCTTGTTCAAAAAATGAAAAATTTCCCATACCCCCGGCCGATTTCCCATACCTCATACCAGGGGTAGCCCCCCCCAACCCACCCCCGCCAAACGACACCACTGGTTTTATCTTCTGATTACAAATTTTTCGACTTGCTGCGCAATTTCACAACAAATTTTCTCGGACCATGTTTTTATTTTCCTAACTTTCTCCTATTTGTTCCGTTTTTTTCCTCGACGAACATTTTTCTTTCGTTTCTTTGCTCGTCTTTTTGCTTGGGAAAAATTTTGTTCTTGGAAAAGTTTGTTTCTTTCCTTCTCATCTGCACCCTAAACAGGGTCAGTTAAAAATAGAGCGTCGCCCCCCGCAAGGAATATAGGCCCCAAAATGGGGTCTGTGAAAACATAAGCCCGCTTGTGTGGCCGCAGCATCAACACTGCTGGGTAGCTCTGTTTTGTATTATAGTTCCATGTCCATCCCCGTCTTTCAGTGCAAATCAGAAATCATTTTCAACAGTTTGGTCGCATCAAGCGCTGGAATCTGCTCAGGGTTGGTCAAATTTCTTTGTTCTCTTGTTTTTTTCCTGATTATACGACAAAAACAGTTGCTTTTTCATGCATCAGTGCTGGCTAACAATTTATTGTTATTTTGATCGTGCCCTTGCCGTATCGTCATTTGCGGCCGCCTGCCGGTTTCTATTGAAAGATAACTTTCTATGGCAAATGCTAAATAATTGCAGGACCCCGAGACTGGTCTGTCGCAGGGCAATGCGTTTGTGCATTTCCAGAATGAGGATGCCAGAAATCGGGCGCTCTTGAATCGAAACCAGGTGGGTACAAAACAGCAAAAACAATATTTTTAACAAAAAAAACCTTGGTAAAATTACGTGTTTTGTGTCCCTTGTTGAACGCGAAATACAGCTGAATGCGGTGAACCTCGGCAAAACCGAACAGGCGGACTGATCGCCAAGTTTATGGGTGGAATTTTCGAAACGGTGTAAAGGTCAGTTGGGCGTAAAGGTCGGTATAAAGTTCGGTCGAAAGCTCGGTCGGCGTAGCTCGGTGTAAACGTGAAACATTGCCTGGTATTAACGTGGAATGTTTCAAGTTTACACCGAGGTCTATCACACGGAGCTGTCGACCGAGCTTTCCACCGACCTTTACACCCAACTGACCTTTACACCGTTTCGAAAATATCACCCTATATCTGCGTTTTTGGTACTTGCGGTCTCGAACTGAAACTCGCGTAAAAATATCACAAGTATTTCTGAAGTAATGGTGAACAATATTCAACAGTCTACAGTTAATCATGGATTTCTGGAGAACTTTCTTGGGTAAACGTCACACATCAAAAAGCTAATCTTCTGCCTTCATGTGTACTTGCTCTTTATTTTAATTTTTTCATGATGAAGGTATCGGTGCCCTTTTCCAGGTTATTGATGGCAAAACTGTAAACGTCTTCAAATACACTGTGCAACGTGAGCGCTATGCACCAGCCGAGCAAGCATTGGACTCAAATGAATCAGAGGTCGATGAGACTAGATGACAGCAATAGCAAACATCAATGTTGGTGTTGGATTTAATTCTACTCTTGTTATCGATTCATTTGGAAATTGCGCCAGTTTACGTCGACCTTTTCTGTTGCGAAACCCTCGCTGTCGTGTCACCATCTTGTTGTAAAGAGGATGGCATCTATTGATTTTGGCTGGAGATCATCTACGTAGTTATGCGCGATCTGTTTGCTGTCTAGTCCGTGACATTGTTAGTCCATTTGTTTAGCTTCTTGAATCATTTCCCATGATAAAAGATCGGCAATGAGGTCAGGGTGCGATGTCTCAAGTGTTGCTCAGTTTTTCGCAGTTAGTTTAATTTTTGATGAGGAAACCACGTGATATCACCCTTATAATCGCATAAACCTTCATATAATAATAACCACTTCAGCCAAATTTTCGCCCCCAACGCAAAAAGTAAAGGCAAACCAGCCGTGCTTTGCAGACATAAACCCGAAACATTTCAAGTGTGTAAGAATTCAGGGTGATACGGTATGGTCTAGGTCTGCAAAGCACGGCTTGCTTGCCTATACCAACGTTTTAGACATTTTTTTGCAGACTGCATGCAAAGAACAACCTTTTCTGCCTTTTGGCGTACCTTGCAACCAGCTCCAACTGTACAATGTAATCATCTGAGTCCATCCCCCATTGCGACCATTGGCCTGTCACTACATTGGTCGAAGCAGCACAGTGGTCGTAGCAGCGTAGCGCCGTCAAATTTTGTGCGGTCTTTGGCAACAATTTACCGTGTAGGTAGTGTATAGTGTTGTTGCTGTCATGGCCGGAATAAAGAACTTTATCGAAGCGGTGCAAGAAAGACAGCAGTGACATGATATCACATGTGCGCGCCATGTAGTCTGTGGAATTTGATCACACCTTACGGAACATGTTTTCTCATTCACACATAATCACCCCCATTCGCATCACGTTGATTGCCCCCTGTACTTCATAGTACCGTTATGTCCGTTTGGTGGACGCCATAGCGGCCGCCTGTTGCATCTGATCACCGATAATAGTCGCAATCGCATGACGCTGCCTGCAAAAGATGGACAAAGCAACGGGTTCGCACACGACCCGAGTAAAGTTAGACCAACAGTGCAGACCCAGGTTGGGACTGAAAGGTCACCGAGTTTGACACCCAGACCAATATTTGTGATTTCATCCCAAGTGAAGGTGGCGCGCAACCAAGCATCAGGCACTGTGGCCTTGAAACATCAGACGACCTTACACGCGGAAAATTTGCGCTGTGACCCAAAAAAGTGCAGCCACCATTACATGAATTATGGGCATGCAAATCAATATGACGCCGGGTGCACAGTACCCACACAAACCCGTGCCACGCTAACCGTCGACGGCGGCCCACCGTCTTGACGACGCGTTTGACAAAGTACACCGTGACGTGTATGAGTGACATGAGACCGGCACCGACCCAAAAGTCGAGCGCCCCGCCGACGTCCGCAATGCATTTGGCCCATTGGAACGTGTAGAACTGGATGGTGGTGAAGATCGGTTCACCGGTATCGAACCGAAATCGCAGTCGGATGCCGAGTAAACGTTGATGTTCGACAAACGTTTCCACCGGTTCCGCGTAAGTGTGTTCCTCCAGCGAATACTCGTTGTAGGAGCATGGTGGACCTGTGAACAAAACAGTTGGGATCGGGCAATGTCGAGGGTCGGAATAAATGTGGGGTGTTGTAACCCATAAAGGTGCAGTTCTTTTCACAGTTTCCAGTTACTAATATACAATGCCAGCAGCAACAACCCGGTCGCTGCGTTTGATTGAGCCACATCGGCTAACATTACCGTGATCAACTCAAGTGGTCAAACCATTTCGTCACCTCACAGCAGCCAACGAGTGAGCGCGAGAAAATAATGGCATTCGGGGTGAGTTGACGACTCTACGAAGTGAGTTGACCAAGTGATTTAACACCACTTGAATTGGCCACTGTTATGAGCCGCATGATATAGCAATGTTGTGGTTATGACCAGTAGCTAAAACTTCTAATTTTCCGATCTGGCCAATCCGACCATCCGTTTCTGCTCATTCTATCAGTTCCTCGCTCGGTCTCACTACACATGCAAGCACGTAGCCACAAGAACACGGGCTCCGCTGCACTCGCGCTCCCGGTTTCCTTGGGCGACTGACCTTTCCTGGCGACGTAATAGTCGTAACACGTTCCGTAACAGTCCGTGAAGTTCGAATCGACCGTCACGTTCAGCTGATGTATGTGCAGTGGCGACCATTGTTTGATGCCCTCACAGCCATCACCACACCACGGCTGTTCGTAGCGAACGTAGTGCGTATGATTGGCTAGGTAGGTCTCGAATGAACAAGCATTTAGCTGCCGCGTTGGACGGTAGAGTCCTGAAAAACATGTCGGCGGTTGGGCTGCGCAGATCTTTGTGTGTCGAGACCGTATACTGTATCACAATCAAGTATCGAAACGGCAGGTCCATCAGACGTCTTGTGGATCGATCGGTATACAACTGTGTGATTGGCTATGGCTTGGACGGCAGAAGGTCCACACCATAGCCTTGCTTGAAAGCAACAGAAAGTACTCACACACGCATACCCGCGAAAGTGACAAACTGAGTGAGCGCCAAAACCCCGCACCTTTTATAGTGTTCGGTGTGCAGTTGAGCATCCGTTCATAGTATGGAGCCGAACAGACGAACGTGCACTGGTCCATTGGCAGCAGGAACTGTTCCTTATCGTAACCGACCACGTCGCGCGACTCTGACCCGTGAGCTCGCCTCCCTTTGGGCTCGTTCCGTTTTCGAATTGTGTACCCGTTTCGCGACCGATCGCAATGAGCATCGTGCGTGTTCAGTAGTTCGTACCTACGCATTATGAGAGATGTACATTGTTCAGCCGTGGCGTTTTCGATTTTATTTATGGGCACTTCCGGGGCCGGCTCTAAGCGCACGTAAGGAAAAGATTCGTTCTGACAGCTGCCGATAATGAACTATAACTATACACAGGCCCCAAAATCCAGCCCCGAAATAATTCTCATGCCGCCTGCATGCATGCGGCACGTAGCAGAAATCGCCATACCGATACCTGGCGTTGATGGCAAACTCGGCAACCCGTTCGTCATACATGGCATTGTAGCGGTGCGATTGGCTGTCGTCGTGCACAGACGCGCGTGACGGTGGGTCTCCGAATCGACTGTTGAATGTGACCCACCAGTTGGACATGGTTCGGTTGAGGTAGAGATCGGCAACGGTTCTTGTGTCGTTTAGTGCTGACTCGTACCGACCGTAGACGAAACCGGGGAACTCCCAGCGGAACTGTTTGATGTTGCGAAGCGATGAGAAACGGATCGTCATTAGCGCTGGGATCGCGGTGATAGGCTCAATCGAGTGTGCGTATGTGACGCTTTATTCAGAAACCACGATGACAGACTCTCTTTGAATCCATTGCCTACAGTTGGCCTACCAATTTTGGCCAGCCAATTTGCAGGTTAAAATGATGGTCAAAATTCTTGCCTCTAAGATCTTACAGTGATCCAGCAAACGATCTAAATCCCACAAAATTGGAAAACGCTCGTGTTGGGAAGAAACCGTGGTTAAATGAAGTAATTCTATGTGTTCTGAGGCGAAATAAACGGGTCTCAACCTTTTTCTAGCGAGTTGTTAACATCCCATATCAGACCCGCATCATGGGACCACCTTTGGCCGGGTCATCATTGAAAATCAAGCTGCGTCTAACCACGTATGTCGACAAAGTAAAAATTGGTCGAAAGTTTGTGAACAAATTGATTTTCCTAAAAAAATCACGGAATATCAAGGAAATTCAGGATTTAAAAAACGAAAACCCCGACGTTTTTTTAAAAAAAGCCGTTTTTTAAAGGAAAAACGCCGTCGTTTTTTTTTGCCCGACCCTGATCACAAGCACCGGTTTGTGATAATTCAGGTATTCAGGAGTATCCGCGTTAAATGGGAAAATGCGACTTTTCGGCGTTTATTGATTTTTAAACAAAAGCGCGGTAAAACAAAGTCGTTCGGAATGAAAATTTTCTTTCGATCCCAGGTCTAATCGTTATACATTCCTGCTCGAAATCCAATCGATCAAGTTCAATGCCTTGGACTGGAAGAAATAAATGTTTGAGAATAATGAAATATCAGACAGACAGCAAATAAACACGATCAGGCCCCCCCCAGCAGCTCGCCTAGTTGTTCATCAGGTTCCTCCATATCCAAGTGGTACGTGCTGTTCGCATCGACGAAGCACGGTTCAAAGTAGTCGATTGGTGAACTGTTACGATTGTGCCGATTGAGTTTGCACGTGCCGAGCGAACGTGCCGGAACCAACTGTTTGTGGTCGGTGACAGTGAATCGGATTGAGCGACAGTAAACTGAAACACTTAGGCCGATGGGTACACTCTGGGTTGGGCAGCAAAATTCGTTTTTTTCAATTTTGCAAACTGGCGTTGATTTTCGTTTATTCCAAATTTAAAACCCGATTTAGTTTTTTTAGCGCAGGGCTTCTGTATCTGTACTATATGATGCAACCTGGCATATGCACAGCTATAACAAATTTGAAATCACTAACAGAAATCTTGCTCGCATTTGCGTTTGCATTGATCCAGCAACAATCCTTGTTTTGTGCTGTAGCTGGTGGACGAACATGCGCGCCGCACGTCTGACCATCGGTTCCCTGGAGGTACACGTAGCTTACATACAGTCGGTCGGTCAGAATTTCCACTAAACTTCCTCATTACAGGCCAACGGTGCTCTTCCTGGGAAATGGTGGAGAAACAAACGTTTTCCAATCAAATATTTCAATTTGTCGTCAAAGAAGCTGAATCCTAAGCCTAAGCCCGTAAAATTGTTTCAATTGAAAGAGGCCCATCTCAAGGCTGCCCAAAAAAAACTGGG
Source organism: Rhynchonema sp. JSB1_4 (assembly GCA_030248065.1). NCBI lineage: Eukaryota > Metazoa > Nematoda > Chromadorea > Monhysterida > Xyalidae > Rhynchonema > Rhynchonema sp. JSB1_4. The sequence goes on from JASAMV010000368.1 coordinate 39,966, forward strand.
AAACCTCCGTGTGCGCGGCATGAAATGTCTATTTACCACTTGATGATCCAGCGCTATGCACGAGGCTGATGTATCTCCAATAGATGAGCAAGTACAATTGTACAACCTCGTCAATGGTCATGTGACGCAACGCAATCTCATACAGTCGGTCAAGTGCGTTCAATGAGCGTGCGGTCAGACGCAGTCGGTGCGCGTCTGAAACACGGACACACTGGTAAATGACAATGACACCATGATTGTAGATATTATCTTCGACTGAATGTATGAACATACGCACTTCCACTGCGGTCGTGTGGGGAAAGAAGGCTGAAGATTGATCGGCATCACGTGGGAAAGCAATGCACGCATCAAGAAAGACGTACATATAGTCCGACCACCAGCTCGCATGAGACGAAACATATAAATGAGTACGGCTCAACAGCAAAATAGCATACTGTATCTGTATGTATTTATGCGTTGAGGCGTTACTTAGCTTCCTGCCTAAAAAACTACAAGCAAGTACGCGTTCGCCTTTGTCATCATCGCCATCCGAGACCGGCTTGTGGCGATCGTCATTCCGATGGTCATGCCACGATCGAGCAACAATGGTGAGAAAGGTGATTCCGTTGTTCACTGTCCCGTTCGCACAGGGGCCCTCTGTTACACTCGACACCAGAAAGCACCGACGGACGTCTGACGCTTGATTACTGTCATCCAAAACAATGCCGGTGCATCCGTATTCAAAGTCTGAAGAAGACAGGAAACGCATATCGTAAGTTAAGTTATATTGGAAAAAGCTAATGGATTAAGAATTTTGAACTTGTGAAGAACTAAATTTCGCGTCAAGACACAGCTGTTTGCATTGCTCATCGGTATATCGCTGTGTGTTTGTCGCATCATAGTACAGTCGCGGGTTGATGTACTGTGTCTGTTGGCAGAAAGACACGTTCTGCCACCCCACTGACGATTCTGAAACATTGCGCTGAGATAAACATGGTTTGATATATGTATCTGTGGCGAGTTGATTGTATCGATGTCACGTGTTGGAGCATAGCACGTGCCATAAATATGTAAGATATTTTGCTCATAATCTGGGTCGAACAACTACTGAAATACTGTAGCTCCCGCCAACCAGCTTCGTGCGTTTGTCAATTGCATCGAAATCCATAGCGAGCCGACTGGTTCAGTTGCCCGAAAGCACACACTATGCTACGTATATTAGTTTATTGATAGGAAGTGAGTTATGAGAAGAATTTACCGCACTTCAAGAAGGTAAGCACAAAATACGAGCAAAAGTTTTCCACAACAAACGATTGATTTTGCTGTTTATCGACGTGACCACCAAATCCGGGTAGTGTCGATTGCACGGGTATTGCGCGGCAGCGAGCTCGACCGGTGCATTTTTGAAAAGCGCGCACTTTTGTGCCGACTCGCTGTACGATACGAGACGACAATCTGATTCATTGACATTTTTAACTGTTGTTCCATCAATATACTGTTCACTTGACTGGGGTTGCTATTTGACGGCGGCATTGATGCAAAAATACCACAATAATTGGTCACAGAACACTATTAACCTGGAGTTATACTTGTCCATTTTGGGCTTGCAGACAACGAGGACAAAGTTTTGTTTGAATCATATTTTGTGATAGCGTTGGGTCACTAATTTCGACAAGCGTAAAAGTTGTTGCCCTGCACCAAATGAACAACGCTGGTCGAAGTTAGTGCTCAAAAGCTATTACAAAATATGATTCAAAAAAAATTTGTCCTCGTTGTCTACAAGCCCAAAATGGACAAGTATAACTCCACCTTTATGGTACTTCTTGGGCATTCTTAGGGGCATTCATTGGTGGAAGAACACCGGTGTTGCTGCCCGTAAGGCCTGATAGCGAGCGACAAAAGTGGCCAGGTGAACAACCCAAAACGCCCGATGCGCCACCAAAAATAACTGCTCATTAAAAAAGATTGGATTAAAAAGCCCATGAATGGCCGGTGGCACAAGCGCTAGTACCTTCGTCGTGTTCACATATTGCTCGGCAAGCATCCAACGACCGAACGAACGAAAAAGCGTCGTTACCAGGAACACATGCGCGCTCTGGAGGCGACCATTCGTAGCTCAAGCGAATGCCGAACGAATCTAAAAATAAACATTGACTCAGAAATATATAATATGCTTCAAAAAGTTGGTTCTCATTCCCTTGCATTAGGCCTCGGCCAGGTATAGACGCCGACTGCGGACAGTGAAAAATTCAGTGTCCAATGTCCGCAACCGTTCCACACATCGCATAGTCAGTTACGCGTCTGTACTGCGTACTCCGGCACATTCGAACCATATACGCATAGAACACGGCTACAATGTGCTTCACCTGTGTTTGAGTTATCGTCGGTTTCGTTGTTGCGTGCAAACACGTTGTTTGTTGCGTTCCGAAATGCACGACGAATGAGTGTGTCCAGCTCCTGATCACCCAGTGAATGACATTTCCAGTTGTTCACAAAGTTCACAATCGGTGCGTATTGTTTCTCGTTTACGTCATCCATCAGCTCAGAGCGCGGATGCCAGACGACACAGTTGCTGCTCTGCAAAATTAGTATCCTCTATTGTATGTGGCCGTTGTTTCGATCGAACATATCTAACCCGGCTCAGTCCAATTGATTGATTCATTTCATCCGAACGAAATTGCTCTTGCGTGACGTTTATTTTTCTGCAAAATATACGAAAATATACCATAAACTCAAACGCGCCACGGTAAGCAGCCAAGGCACGGTGTAACGGTCATGCACAAAGTCGCGTGCGACTGAAACAAGAAAGCAAGTACGCCAACAACCTTCTGCGTTGCAGCCAAGCGTCGATCCAGAATTGAGCGGGCGCGTACGGAATCGGCTGCTGCGAGCTGCGGAAGTGGCTTCGCGCATTCGCATCATACGTGTTCGTCTCTTCGATCCATTCGCGGAATTTGATTCCGTTGGTTCGTTTCGGCGATTCGAACGTCGGCTTCTCGAAATGGCCGACCGCCTGCAGATACCGTCGCAACAACAACAACAGCACGTGGTAGAGTTCATCCTTGAAGTGCGCGCAACTGGTGGTCATTTCGTTGAAGCGTCGCCGTTGCACCAATCGCAGCATGCAGCGAATCGTGTCCAATTTGAACAGCTCATCGAAACTACGCGACGACGACGCATTCGCATTCGACCCATTCACTGTCTTCGCCCACCACCGTCGGTCGTCACGTTGCTGTTGCTGCAGCAGAGTCTGGCCAATCAGCAACGTGTCAATGGCCTGATCTGAGTCCTGATTGGTCGAACCGCCGAACACATTCCAATGGCAGAGAGTGATGCGATTGAGCGCATCGTAATGTTTGTTCGTCGACAACGCGAACGTCGTTCGAACACTGGTCGGCGTGTTGTACGCTTCCGACAACGTATCCTGTGCGCATACAATTGTGCTAGTACAGTCAATTTCTGATCATTTTTGTTCTCGTGTTGTCACCTGGTATGTACTCTACAAATATACCTGATTGGTTTTATGCACGTAACTGAAGAACGCGAGGATTTTAAGGATCGGAATTAGAAAGATCGAACCTGCACGTGGTAAATGCACGCCACACTGAACAACAGGATCAACACGTGCCAGACGACGATCTATAAACGGGTTTAAATTGGATTAAATTGCAACTTTCAAGGCCAAACATCAGCGGTAACTTTGAGAAACTTGCTGAAAGTTTGTGGACCTTTACGCAAAGACTTTGAGCCCTTCGATCTCAGAGTTGCTTGCGAGCTGGAAACGCATATTTGGCAGTTCTCCCCGTCATTGACAGAAGTCTCAGACACAAACTTTTAGCCAGTTCCGTAAAAGTACAGTGTTGATCATTCAGATGGGGCATGCCATACACTGTACGCACATGTACATAGATGTGTAATGCCTGCCGCGGACGCAGCAGGTATCGCCGCAAGCGCTACCCACCTCACTTATGTAGTCAGTCTCGGTGGTGTAGCGCAATCCGAAGCACTCAGTGGTCCGATAGAATTTGTTGGTGCGCAACCAGTGCACCGCCTTCTCGGACAATGTGCGTGGCGCATCAGATGATGGCGACTGCATGATACGTAGCACTGTGTACTTGACAATGCAACTAGGCAGGAGCTGCAAATTCGAGCTGAAATGTTTATAAAATGCAATAGCTCAGTTCCCTTCAACTGGAGGGGGTGGTCGAATATGACGAACGAGTTATGATCAGTGGAGTTGAGTGAGGTCAAAACTAGCCACTCTACATCTGGACAGTGTGAACCCCAGCACCAATTAGATGAGAGACAAATAACTCGTCGCTTTAGAAAATGAACTAAAATGGGTAATCTAAAAATTACGATAATAAAACGATCTAATTTAATTTTATTTAAATTTAGTTTGACGATAAATTACGATATAATGCATTCGCTCGTCATTTCGTCTTGTTTTTTGTAGTAAGCATAGAAGTTACAAGCAACAAGGGATAAGTCGTGATTCCGTAAAAAGGATAAATCCTAATAGTGCAGGACAAGGGATAAATCGTAATACCGTAATGCATGTTTGCAGAAGCTAAAAATCATCAAAAAAGTTAAAAATGTCCACCGGTCCACTGATCGTCTGAAGCCCAAGATCGACCAATTCAAGCGCGACTATCACGCAAAGATTCCTACTTTTCTTTCATTCAGATTTTGGGCATTGATCTACATACATACATCCCTTGCGAGATTTTTGCAAATCAAAAATGGCGATTTCTCGTTCCCCAAATTTTAGGTGCACGAATCGGTCATCAAACAGAAAGCTTATTTGCCCTATTTTAGACTTGTATGTAGCGAAACCACGCCTTGAAAAGACGAAGCGATCACTGCACGTGTTGCACAACTGCCATCAAGCGCATAGCATTGGTGTTATTGAATATTACACGGTGCGTTTACACGTCAGATAAATTGCCATACAAGGCATTAGTGCTGAAAAACTGTTGTGAAACATGAAACGAAACGAACCTTTCGCTGTCAACATGTCAAAGCGGCCACACCATTCGGCTGTCATGCGCACAAACTGCTCTTTCGATGCATGATGCAAAATTTATATACACCAGTATGTGCGGAGGATAAAAAGCGGTTAAGAGTAAAGGGTGTAAAAGCAGCCGGAAAAACACCGGCGGAAGAATCAGCTTTTGTGAAAAAGCAGCGGATTGCAAAGTTCTGAGCCAACCACGTAGCTCCGGGACTTCAACGTTTAGTTTAACGCGTGCTGCGCTGAATGGGGGGAACGTGATTGTGGATCAAAAGCCCACAAAGTATCAGAGATTGTTTCCTGAAGACGCATTACAATTTCGAAACCGGCTGCTTATTTTTTAACACTGGCCGTTTTTCATCGCTGATATTGCTTCCGCTGTTTTTCTTTCAGTTCTTTTTTCACCCGCTGTATTTCCACCGTTCTTTTTTCGCTGTTTTTCACCGCGTGTCCCCGCTGTTATTTCACTGCTGTTTAAACAGCACCGCAAAAAAAAGCTTGTCACATACACGATCCAAAGTGCACTGCTGATAAGATCAGAACACGTTATTGAAATTGAATTGCGAATTTCTTCCAACATGGTGCCACAATACAACGCACAGGCTTAACATGTTGTGTTATGATGAACAAAATAGTACTAAACGCCGTAACGAATTACGTGGTTACTTTTCAACGCCAGGAGCGAGCATCAAGCGTTGTGCACATAAGCATAGAGTCATCTGAAAAAGTACGGTAGCTGGGCAACAGAAAAATTTAGCGTTTTCCAATGGTCACACAATTGTCGCAAGAGTAAAAGCAACCATTTTTCTAACAATTAGAGTTCAAAATTAGCCGAGTTCAGTTTTTAATTTTGCGTAAAGTAGTGCCCCGGTGGTTGTTTTTGGGTACCACATTACAACGTTTTGTTGTCATTTCTGGTATTTGCGTGTCAGGATTAGATTGGAGAGAAACGAAACGAAGCACATTCAAAACAGAGAAGACGAACAAAGTATTACACTCAAGCAACATACTGTGGTCATGTGGATAAGCAACAAAGAAAAACAAGCAGGCAGTACAAAATAAAACACTGCACCACCAATTTGTATAGTATTTCCTTTTTATGCGTGTCAAAGGAAACCGTGTCAACGTTGTAAGCCAGCACCGACAGTATGGCTGAGGTCGAAAGACCGCGACTCCCCTTGAAAATGCAAAGAAAGAGAAATCACACGTGACATGCCCGCTGCCAACGTCACCAGAAGCCAGAAACATTGTTTGGTGCGTCGGCTTTTTACGTGTCGTGTGACGTCTGATTTCTCTTTCTTTGCATTTTCAAGATGAATCGCACAATTTCGACCTCAGGACTCAGCGACGTTTATCAGAGTATCGTAACCATTTGGAAAGGACATTTGTATAAATATAGTTTTCTTTGTGAAAGATGGAGAAATTTTTCGATAAAATTCACTCGCAATGAGCGTGCCTCGGCAGTTGGACACAGATGAGTACCTGGTGGGAATGACTTTCATGGTCGTGTGGTTGGCCATCAGCTCGATCACCACGGCTGTACTGATTGTTGGATGGTGCGTCTTGTTGATTGTGGGGATGTATTTCGCTTTCTCCATTCAAGACCAATCAAAACAAAGCCTCGCTGAAAATGCGAAGTCTCTGCTCTCTGAAGGTGTTTGCATTCGCCTATTTGATCACTTCAGTGATGCCAACATTTGCGCATTGCATCGGAAACTGCGCATTTTGTGGGCCTGGCTGACGTGTCAGAACCACAGACTGAGGTGGGTTACGTACATACATTCCAATCATTGAAACAAAGCTCAGAAATTGTATGCTCCCTGTTGACCCAGCCCAACAGAAAGATTTCTTAAGTTTTATTTGAGAACGTGGTGCCCAGCCTGAAACCGACCGCCTCTTCTCCCGCTCAACGACAACCATCCAGGGTCAAACAGTCACCGTCAACCGTAACGGCCATCAGTGATACAACCACCACTTCGGCGACTGTTAAAATTGAAACCGAGGTTATTCGCTTTATTTAGAAACTTTGACATTACTTTCCGTCAAACTTTGGACTCCATTTCAACTTTTAAAACTCTGTGTTGAATAAAGTTTTGAACAAAAAAGTGCAAAGTCCAATTTTCAGGACACGCAGGACAGCACGGATGACATGATGAAAATTGAGGATGCCTTCGATGGCGATGACGTCACCAAGCCCCATGATATGAACTAAACATTGAAACACTGGAAACAACATCGAATTTATCTGTCGCCTTCAGCCTGCCGTTGGATAATGGCGATTGAACTGAACGAATGACAGTTTGAAACTTTTGAACCGTTTGAAACTTCTCGATTAACAGATTTTCAAAGCATAAGTTTGTGAGTTTTTTATCTGTGGTAGACCATGAGGAGTTGTTTGGTACTCTGTTTTGATCCTGGTTGCTTTGTGTGTTTCTGTTATAAAAATCTTAAATAATGGGCACTCGCTTTCAGTGTAGGCCACGAACTTGAACAACTAGTTGGTTGATACAGTTTTTAGGGTTGAAATGTCAAATTTCTGAAGTTGTTGCAGAATTCAAACATTTGCCTTTCCTTGAGGTCGAACAGTTTGGGCGCGAAAGTATACATGATGCCCTAAGCTATACGACACGTGTACGCAGAACATTGGACGTTGACCAGGATTGATCAAGCAGAACAACAGTCACCGTGACAAACAAAACTAGACGTTTATGTAAGTAAGCAAAGTGAAAACTTTGATGAAAAATATTAGACGACAGTAACAATATTCATTACAGTCTGGAATGCCAACACCAGAGGTCGCAATCGGGCCGGGCCGCGATTTTGGGCTTTTGGCTCGGGCCGGGCCGGAGATTTGGAGTGCCGGGCCGCGGTCGGGCACCCCGGGCCGAAGCTCTGAAGTGACTTATTTTACTGAAAAAGTAGGGACTTTTTTGTCAAAAATACTATAAATTCCGACGGATCGGCTAGTATAAGTGATCAGTATTGTCTATCTGACGACTTTTTCATGGGAAACAATTAATGAATTTTCAAACCAAAAAACAGGTTAAAAAAATCCAAAAATTATGACAAAAATCTGGGTTAACATTTGAGCCAAAAATTGGGCCGGGCCGGAGATTTGGGGTTCGGGTGGTTGGGCACGCGGGCCGGGCCGGGTTTGCGACCTCCAACACTTTATGCGATATTTTGAGGGATTTGAACAACACACAGTAAAAGGGAAAGATTTCCACAGTAAAAAATTCAATGATCGTTTTGTGCTGTCAACAAATAACTATAGTAAATTTTATTTCAAAATACTATG
>JASAMV010000370.1:0-11101 GCA_030248065.1 Rhynchonema sp. JSB1_4
ACCTATTACATAGCTGGTGTATAATAGTGCAAATCGGGTTTTAGTGTCTGGCTAGCCACCATTGTTTTTATGTTTCTTGAAAAATAGCCTGAATTATGAGCTGCACATGACGTACTGTATTATGCGTCTACCTACCGGTGGCTTGATTAAGGACGGGACGCTAGCCTAATTAAATGATGGCCAAATTAAACGTCATCCACGTCTATGTAGCTAATAGACACGAAAGGGATGTAATAATCCTCGGCACGGCTCTTTCGTGTCCAATTCCCAAGTATGGTACCTACTGTATACAAGAGTTTTCCATATAAAGCCCAGTGGATAGGAAAGGAAAAGATTTCAATTCGAAAAAAGGTGATAAATTGGCGTTTTGTTTCAAACATTTTACCCTAATAGACCCCCGGGGGTCTATTCAGAAACGTTTCCGGACAGAACCCCGTTAAGGAGTAAACATTAAACAGTATACGGAAAACTCTGTTAACAACATTAAATGGCTAATTATTAAGGAAAGTATGTATACTATTATTGCTCACTATGCCATGTTTGATTCAGGAGCTTGACGACTTACCGCCGCTCATCCTATAGCTGCCCAACAAGCAAAGGTCAATCTGGCTGTGTCCCAATTAGTGTCCGTCACACCCTGCTTACGCGCGCTGGGTATTCTTTTGTGCTTCAATTAAGCCCACGGCTACTGTAATAAGGCTTAAACTACTGGGGATGCTTCGTTGACGTTTGCAAAGATCATTTCCGTCCAGCCTGGAATCAAATCCAATTTGAATTCAACAGCGCATCTTTGTGAAACGGTGACCGTCGAAAACACAAAAAAAACGCCGAAAAGAACCCGAAAACGAAAAACCCCGAACAAAGCCCGAACAAATAAAAAAAATGTCAGGATGAACAAAATGTTCTTGCCAGAAGCGGGTATTCATGTCGCTCGTGATCCACGAGTGAAACATCACCCATACACTTAAAGGCCTAACTATGTATACTTCGTTCTCTTACGCAACACGAAACAAATTTTCCCACGCTGATTGGTTTTCAGGCGCCGCAACAGCTAATCAGCAATATCATGTTGCGTGAGAGAACGAAGTACAGTTGGGCCTTAAAAGTTGCTTCGGCTCAGACTGGAGCACAAGCCCGAACGGTACCAGTACCTATTTTTCAATGTACAAGCTATACATGAACACCCATTTCTGACAAAGAATCTGTTTTTACACAATTTATATTTTTCGGGGTTTTTCGTTTCGGGGTTTTTCCGGGGTTTTCTATTTTCGGGGTTTTTCTTTTTTTCTTTTTCAGGGTCTGTTTCGGAGTTTTTGACGCCCTTGCAAAAGACTTATCCTGTCTGTGCACCTGTGCGGTCAAAAAACCCTTCCCGGTCATCTAAGCTGACAGCAATCCGTTAAGCAACGTTTTGGCTTCTTAGATAAGGATGCTAATAGTCTATTTTCACACGCCACGCTTGTTAAAAATACTAGAAGGGAATCCCTCAGCAGCACACATCACAATGTAATTTAAAAAAAATGCAGGTTCTCAAGCCACAGACGTATGGTCCATCCATCAGCTCATGACACTTTTTGTCAGCTTGAAAAGCTTGACAGGGTCCAGTGCTGTTCCGGTTCCGGTTGGCTTACGAAAAAGAAAAGAAAGAGAAATCGGTTTTCATTTTATTTTTGTGCGCCGTTTTCTCTGACATTGCCTTTCAGAGGAACAATTTTTCACAACGGAACCTGAACCTCCCAAACAAAAGTGCCATGAGCTTATGGACGGACTATACAATGTACTCTCAACTGCTATTTTTTGTAGTTCAGATGATGATACCACAGTATAGCGACGAAGCCATCAACTTCCCTTGTAATAAATAGTTTCCGTTCACGATAGATACATAGGGTCTGCTTATACCTTATCTCATCTGCCATATTTGTATAGGGTGGATAAAACAGCTTCAAGCATGATTGTTGTGGGTAACGCTCGGGTTCAAGTAGGCTACGAAATGAGCACCAGGAGTTTGCGAACACGGAGAATCCAAATATTGACCTAATGTTTCTCGTCCCGATCATTTTAGGTCCAAGCTCCTCTCCAGATGGACCTATGTTGACCCTGTCCGAATTTTATTCCATGTAGCGAAAATAGCAGGACCAAGAAATTAAGTCGAAATTCGAACTCTCCAAGTCCGAAAACCCTTGTTGCTCGATTTTCGGCTCAGCTGGACCGTAAATGTATGTACTTGCACGGTGTTTCTTGCATTATCGTCCATCTTTAACTTGGCAAAGCAATTCTTGGCCAAGCCTGTCTGTGGCATGCTCTGTTATGCGCACCTCAAAGCCGTTGATCCCTTTGAGCAGGCGGCGTGGTGAAAATTACTAGTTTGCAGCAGAACAAGCGCCCTTGTTATATGCGTTTTGCGTGGGAAGTCGGAGAACAATATTCTTGTGCTAAGTCATTTTTTATATGTTTCGGTAACGTATGTGTGTTTGAACCGAAGAGTGCCAAATACGTCCCCTGGGAATTTATTTGGGAGGACAGCCTCCTGCTTAGAGATTTCAGAAAAAGTTCCCTAGGCATGTGAAACATCTGTGACAATGAACACAGACTGGGGCTCTAAGCCACAACTGTGGACGTACATTGGTGGGGACTTATTTGGCATTCTCTGGTGCTTCTTTTTGCTCGGTTTTAATAACGGGGATATTATAAGCTCGTCGATTCATTTGCAAAAGACCACTCCTTACAACAAACACGGACCAAGAAACGAATCTAAAACCTTGCTACACCTACACACTATCTATACGTAGTGAACGTACATGTACATATACATACTGTATATTATCTATGTATAGTCCAGCCACGAACTCATGAGACGACTTATTTTGAAGTTGACTTGAACGGATTGAATAATGTTCCGGTTCCAGGTATTTCGGAAATGAAAGAAAGAGAAACGCATGTATTTTTTTAAAAACACGCTCTCCACATCGGTGCGTAGATTCCCTTTTGACTCCCAAAACATTTGTGTGTTGAACGACGTTGCTGTTCGCGTAAGCACGCAACAAAATTGGGGTAAGCCAGCTGGAACTTATCATCATGTCTCTCGGCCCAATCTCTTTCTTTTGTTTGCGAAAACACGTGTAACCGGCGCATTTTTGAATATGGCCAAGCAAGCCTTGAAAAGATTCGTCTCATGAGCACGTGGTTGGACTATACGCAGGTGCGAAGGCATGTACGTACAGCATGGTCGTTGAGCGCGCAGAAACACATTTCTGAACGGACGGTTTAACTTTAGTGGTATGATGTGCATTCGTGGACTGCTTGCTGGGCATATTATTGCATTTTTAGTGCCAGCAGCAGAATCGTTTTTGCAGTGTGTGCCCGAATGCCGTGAACTCTCAAAAAGATGTTGTTGTGATCATGAAGACGCGGAATTGTAAATCTCTGCGTTCCGCATTTCGCGCTTGGGTATTTTATCACGTTTGCGGAAATTCAGGTTTCTGAAGTATAACTGATGCTTTTGCTTAAACATCTCAGTTGCTGTTTGCGTTAACATTTGAGCCGCACGCTGTCATTATCACCTCTGTCACAATTCCGTAGTGGTGATCAGAAAAATGTGGAATGCGGAATACAGAAATTTACTATTCCGCATTGATCTGATTGCTGAGTGATTAAGCAATGGGCAGGGTTGGGCAAAAAACGTTTTTTTTACAAAAAATCGTTCTTTTTAAAAAAACGTTTTTAAAAAAACGTTTTTTTTAAAAACACCCAGATGACCAAAATATGCGCCCAAAAAAATGGAAAACGCTCATGTTGGGAAGAAAACGTGGTTAAATGAAGTAGTTCTATGTGTTCTGAGGCAAAATAAACGGGTTTCAACCCTTTTCTAGCGAGTTGTTAAGATCCCATATCAGACCCGCATCATGGGACCAACTTTGGCCGGGGTCATCACTGAAAATCAAACTCTGTATATCGACGTATCTCGTCAAAGTAAAAATTGGTCGAAAATTTTTTGAAAAAATGGGACAAAAAATTGATTTTCCTTGATAATCAGGGTACTTTCCCTGAAAAATCAGGGAAAATCAAGGAAATTCAGGATTAAAAAAACGAAAAACGACCCAGGCGTTTTTTTAAAAAAACGTCGTTTTTTTAAGAAAAAACGCCGTCGTTTTTTTTGCCCAACCTTGGCAATGGGTGAGTTGGCAGCAGACGTTGTTGACTAATGACGGGGAGCGCATGTACATTTCAAAATCGTTTGCGAACAAAAGTGGCTTTCCCCGACTGGGGCTCGAACCCAGGGCCTCCGCCTGGCGGTTGCCACCAGCTGGCTGCATATGCATGTGCATTTGTGTAACTGCTGTATGTAAGCGAATGACCCCTTGTTCGCCTCGTGTTCAAACATGCTGTGGGGGCGATCTGTGATGTTCATAACTACAGTATGTATATGTTTCGTTTGATCTTTCCTGCTTTTCTGTGCTCTTTGCTCGTTCAACAATGCATAACTTTACTTGCACATGCATTATAGATGCTTCACGTATAGTCCGTCCATCTGCTCATGTCACTTCGTCTTGCTGCTGGCTGGCTTGTTCCCTTCCTCCACGTTCTAATGAAAGAGAAATTGAGGGTGGCCGACTTTGCAACCAAAAATGAAAAAAATGTCAGAATGTGTTGAAAAAGATTGCATTCGATCAAATTTAAAGTTAAATTAAAATAAAATGGATAAAACACGTTGATTTAAAAAAATCACAATTTAGGAGCAAAAATAATTTTTTCGGAAACTCAGTTTCTCTTTCATCAGAACGTGGAGGGAGGGAACAGGTCGGCCAGCAGCATCACAAAGGGACATGAGCTGGTGGACGCACTATACGATTCATCCATGCGTATGCTATGTAGCTCTAGCATTGCGTACTTTCTTAATTAATTAAGAAAGCTGTCATTTGGCAGCGGTTTGCAGCTCGCAGCTTTGTCCTACCTTGTCCTGCCTTAGGCTTACACTAAGTGCGTTGATTGGGGTGAGGGCAGCCTAACCTACACTATAGTAAGCCGGTGAACACTCTTGTCGGGCCCCAATAGCCGGGCCCCAATTGTAGGAAAATGAGCTCGAATAGTATAGTAAGTTTCTAATTTCGTTGCCTCATGCATTCTTACAGACGCCGGGAAACTCCCGTTCGAAGTCGAGGCAGGCAACAAGCTCAACGCATTTAGTCAACAAGCCACGCAGCTGACACACACAGCTTGTGCGACTGAAACATTCGAAATGCACACGAGCCAGCTGCGTTGCTTGTTGACTGTGTGTTGAGCTTGTTGCCTGCCTCGACTTCGAACCGCACTTTCCCTGCGTCTGTAAAAGTGTATGAGGCAACGAAATTAGAAATTTACCATAGTAATTTAAAAAATAGTGTTGTTTAAAGCGGCCCTGCCGCTAGATCAAGAACATTAATCTTGACGAACTTCACCAAAGTGGCTATTACCCACCGAAATCAATCCGCAAAACACGGCCTATCGGGAACAAAACTGTCCGATATTGACGCACACTTGCACATGATAATCAGGAATTACAGAAATTCAAAATCACTGGGGCGTGATATATGTAGGCAGCAGGTCACGGTAGCCCGATAAAACATTAGCTGTTTTGCAGTCAGTGATTTTGAATTTTGCTTTGCGGGTCCTGATTTCCATGCACAGACTGTGCGTCAATATTGGTTTGTTCCCAAACGTCCATGTTGGTGGATCAATTTCGATCAGTAATCGTCATTTTGGTGACGTTTTGCAAGGTTAATGTTCTTGATCCCAGTGCCAACTAACGATACAAACAGAAAAAACGAGGTCTAAAACCCAAAAAACAATACCGGCGGGCCCGGTTTAACCGGTGGGCAACCGCCTTTTGTCCAATGGCAATGAAGTTTCACGCGAACTTAAAACTAGCTCGGCGTGTGTTTTTGGGGTTACGTGTCCATCTTGCACATTCGCACTGAAGACAATCGGGTGCACCACCCGCCTGCGAAAACAGTTCGAAACAGGCCACCAAAGGACTTATTGCTGTACAATTTATACCTATACTGCAAACGCAATATTTGAATGTTCTTTTGCTTCCGTGTGCCTGGAGGGGGACTAGCTGTGCCAGTGAATCGGTATGCCACCGTGTAATGAACATCCGGGTTCATGTGAGTTCATGTGAATTCCAGCCCAACGGCTACGCCTAAAAGACACAGAACCAAAAACTTAATTGATACCTCACACGCATGGATCTACTCACTCGTAAAAAATCTGTACATTTCTTACAGTTAGTCACTGTACCGTCCCAAGGTACAGATTTGCTGTTAGATTTTATACAGACGTTGACTGTAGTCGAAATAGTACAGTTAAAAACTGTAGATTTATCTTTAGTTTTGCAATTCTGCGAGAAATAACGCGTCCACCCGCCAAAGACGGCCGCAAATCCTAAGACACACGGTGTTTTTAACTGTTCAGTGGGCACTGTGTTTTTTTTATTATTTTGGGTGCAATTTACTCCAAAGATTTTTTATTATCAGCACAAATTTTAGATCAGGTGATCTTTGCACCTAGAATTTTGTCAGTTTGCCCGTAAATTGATCAAGCTGCGCCGATCGCCGAATATCAGCCATGAAAACGGGAACGCAAGTACAAGCTAAAATGCTCAATGAACAAAAAATCGTGCTACTCGCACGCACCCAGATCCTTTCGCTGACCGAAGCGACTGCTCTGCCAGCTTAGCTATCGGACGGAGTAGCGCAGTCTTGGACATAAAGTTTTTGGTTTTGTGGTTGCGCAGTTTGTGGTGTCGTGTGCCGCCACAAAGCAAACCACGAATATGCAAAAAGCTGTCAATTTTCCCGTAAACTTTTGACATGCACGTGACGTGGTACATGATGACTTTCAAAGAATTCTCCCGGAAAATGTTATTCATAAGATTGGCGATTCAAATTAGGCATAAAATCTATAATATGTAATGCCAAACTGCGCTATGTTCGGCTGTACAGCGGAATACCAAGCAGTCCGATATGCTGGTTGGTTAATATATATGTTGTGAACTGTAAGTCCGTGTGTTATTCAACTGACCGTGTTGAGGATGTTCGTAGATGTGTCAGGCAATGCAGTCAGTCAGTTAATTTCTCAGCCAAAGATAACTTCCTACTTGCCGTCAAAGTTTTTATTTATTGACCAGATCCAAACAGGTGACGGAATTCAGAACTTTCAGGGTTGTGCCACGAATACATTTTATTGCACAATTCGTTCTCGGGTTTGCCGTCGAAAAGTAGGAAATTGATACCAAAACGAACGAACGACATTTTCAGACACCGATATTTCACCAAAAAGTGGCCAATAAAATGTAACCTTGACGATTGAATTTTGGGAGGCAGCAAATTTTGAATCAAATCTAAAAACCCTTCAAATTGTTCACGGGACGGTGGGAGATAAAGGTCGAATAAGGCCCCATTGATTGGGACTGTATTCTATGATAAGAACGAGCATGGAATACACAGTGTCTTCACGTGTCTCTTACAAAAGCAAGCAATATTTTACCACGTCAGTTTGAAATTAGATAATCATATCCAGCGCGGTCAACACAATACACAGTGGACCAGCTAAACTATGCACACACACAAGCAGCGCACGCGCACTATGCCACTGCTTTGGTTTAAGACGCACTTTTGGACCGCCGTCTGTATCGCGCGGATGGCCGAACGGACAAGGCGTTGGACTCACAATCGAATGGCTCGCTGCTGCTGCTGCTGGATCGACACCGCACCGCGCACAAATGTTACAGATTTACTGTAACTGTGCGCGCTTGCGTTTTGCAATGCATTGCAAAACTTACAGTCACTTTCTGTAACCTTTTGTGAACACCCTGTACCAACGCGCCTGAACCTACAGTGATTTACTGTGAAAACATACAGTTTTTTTGATGGATGTGAGACAACAGTTGCGACTGTAGTATTTTCTACAGAAAACTGTAAGAATCTACAGATTTTTTGCGAGTGAGTACTACGCCAACGGCATGCCCCCATTAGGTACGTTGCCTAATCATGTGTGAAACAGCATTCCAACACAGATTTCGAAGCCATCGAGCAGAGATTTCAATTTTTTGCTCATTCTGCTCTTAAAAATGACTCTCAAACACAGGCATGAGGGCGCGGTCAGGCAGACACGCGGCTACCGTTTACGATTTAAAAATGTGAAAACTGTATGTGTCCAGAGACCGCACCCAGTCTTCCATGGCCGCGCACTTGTGGTTGCGGCAGCACATAAAAATACCCAATCAGCAGCGTGTCGAGCCAACATAGCCGAGTGGTGATTGGTTCATTTTTGTGATTATTTAAGCTGGCCATGTACTTCATCAATAATTAGAGTCGAGCGATTCTTACAACTCACCTGTTCTTGGTCTTGCTGGTATAGTATCTTGTCAGAACTAATCTGTGAATCAATGCTATGTTGGGTAATATTGGCAACGGAAACATCTATGTACATACAGAGCTTAGTTCCGTGAACCACTGCCGTTATGTTGGGTTCTCAGAGACGATGTTTCCGCCTCGCATCTCTTCAGAAGCTTTAATTCAATATTTTGACTGGAGTCGAAGACACCGCGCATGGCAAAGGCTTGGGGTGGTATTCAAGAAACGGCGGAGTGGAGAGTTGAGTGGAAAGATGGGTGGAAAGTTCAGTGGAATGGTTACGGTAGCGTTGAGGCGTTGTACACGTCGTAGCGTGACGTGTGTGTTTGTGTGTGTTTAAATGTATCATGTGAACAATAGCACACGCGCGCCTGTATTGTGGAAACCCAGTTTGGTTGGGAGGTGTGGCGTCTCCAATGTTTTTGCGCGGCAAAATGGAACGCGAGCGTTCCACTCAACTTTCCACTCAACTCTCCCCTCGACCGTTTTGTGAATACCAGCCCCCCCCGCCCGCCCGCCCCCCCCCCCGGCCACCCCCCCCACCCCACGCCCCCACGGTAGCCGCGTGTCTGCCTGACTGCCCCCTCATGCGCGGTGTTTGAGAGTCATTTTTAAGAGCAGAATGAGCAAAAAATCGAAATCTCTGCTCTATGGCTTCGAAATCTGTGTTGGTACGCTGTTTCACACATGATTAGGCAACGTACCTAATCGGGGCATGCCGTTGGCGTAGTACTCACTCTCAAAAAATCTGTAGATTCTTACAGTTTTCTGTAGAAAATACTACAGTCGCAACTGTTGTCTCACATCCATCAAAAAAACTGTATGTTTTCACAGTAAATCACTGTAGGTTCAGGCGCGTTGGTACAGGGTGTTCACAAAAGGTTACAGAAAAGTACTGTAACTTTTGACGATCGCAAAACTCAAGCGCGCACAGTTACAGTAAATCTGTAACATTTGTGCGCGGTGCGGTGTCGATTCTGCAGCAGCAGCAGCGAGCCATTCGATTGTGAGTCCAACGCCTTGTCCGTTCGGCCATCCGCGCGATACAGACGGCGGTCCAAAAGCGCGTCTTAAACCAAAGCAGCGGCATAGTGCGCGTGCGCTGCTTGTGTGTGTGTGCATAGTTTAGCTGGTCCACTGTGTATTGTGTTGACCGCGCTGGATATGATTATCTAATTTCAAACTGACGTGGTAAAATATTGCTTGCTTTTGTAAGAGACACGTGAAGACACTGTGTATTCCATGCTCGTTCTTATCATAGAATACAGTCCCAATCAATGGGGCCTTATTGACCTTTATCTCCCACCGTCCCGTGAACAATTTGAAGGGTTTTTAGATTTGATTCAAAATTTGCTGCCTCCCAAAATTCAATCGTCAAGGTTACATTTTATTGGCCACTTTTTGGTGAAATATCGGTGTCTGAAAATGTCGTTCGTTCGTTTTGGTATCAATTTCCTACTTTTCGACGGCAAACCCGAGAACGAATTGTGCAATAAAATGTATTCGTGGCACAACCCTGAAAGTTCTGAATTCCGTCACCTGTTTGGATCTGGTCAATAAATAAAAACTTTGACGGCAAGTAGGAAGTTATCTTTGGCTTAGAAATTAACTGACGACGCATTGCCTACACATCTACGAACATCCTCAACACGGTCAGTTGAATAACACACGGACTTACAGTTCACAACATATATATTAACCAACCAGCATATCGGACTGCTTGGTATTCCGCTGTACAGCCGAACATAGCGCAGTTTGGCATTACATATTATAGATTTTATGCCTAATTTGAATCGCCAATCTTATGATATAACATTTTCCGGGAGAATCCTTGGAAAGTCATCATGTACCACGTCACGTGCATGTCAAAAGTTTACTAAAATTGACAGCTTTTTGCATATTCGTGGTTTGCTTTGTGGCGGCATATGACACCACAAACTGCGCAACCACAAAACCAAAAACTTTATGTCCAAGACTGCGCTACTCCGTCCGATAGCTAAGCTGGCAGAGCAGTCGCTTCGGTCAGCGAAAGGATCTGGGTGCGTGCGAGTAGCACGATTTTTGTTCATTGAGCATTTTAGCTTGTACTTGCGTTCCCGTTTTCATGGCCGACATTCGCGATCCGCGCAGCTTGATCAATGTACGGGCAAACTGACAAAATTCTAGGTGCAAAGATCACCTGATCTAAAATTTGTGCTGATAATAAAAAATCTTTGGAGAAAATTGCACCCAAAATAGAATAAAAAAAACACAGTGCCCACTGAACAGTTAAAAACACCGTGCGTCTTAGGATTTGCGGCCGTCTTTGTGGGGTGGATGTGTTATTTCTCGCAGAATTGCAAAACTAAAGATAAATCTACAGTTTTTAACTGTACTATTTCGACTACAGTCAACGTCTGCATAAAATCTAACAGCAAATCTGTACCTCTGGACGGTACAGTGACTAACTGTAAGAAAGTGAACAGATTTTCTGAATGAGTGAGTAGATCCATGCGTGGTGAGGTATCAATTAAGTTTTTGGTTCTGTGTCTTTTAGGCCTAGCCGTTGGGCTGGAACTCACATGAACTCACATGAACCCGCGTATGTTCATTACACGGTGGCATACCGATTCACTGGCACAGCTAGTCCCCCTCCAGGCACACGGAAGCAAAAGAACATTCAAATATTGCGTTTGCAGTATAGGTATAAATTGTACAGCAATAAGTCC
>JASAMV010000373.1:0-21404 GCA_030248065.1 Rhynchonema sp. JSB1_4
CCCGTGACCAATCAATCAATCCCGCGCGTATTGTATGAAGATTTAGCCGGGGTCGACATCGACATGATTAATTAACACACATTAATTAAAAGCGACTTTTTCGCAAAAAAATAAAAATGGTCTGATTCTTCCAGAAATGGCCTTTTTACGCATAAATATTGAATTTTTTTCCCCCTTGGACTCTATGATTTTCTGAAAATCACCCTTGCGGACCTTGCCGCCAAAATGACTCAAGAAAAACTGCTGGATCTCAGTTTTTTTATGTGATGAGCCAGTGCAAGCCTCTTCGGCACCATAGTTTTCTATATTGTAGCCCCCGCAAATCGGTCGAAAAAAAACGTTTCACCTAACCCATGAAGACAAATATTTATTTAACCAATGTATACATACATACAGTACAAAACAAGCATATACAGGTATACTGGCACAAAACCGGTAACAAAAACTTTTCGTTACTTAATAACCTGAAAGTGACTCTACAATTGATCGTTTACCGCGTTTGTTTGCAGTTATTTTTTCAGAAAAATGAAGACTAGGTATCAGAAACCCAGATTTAGGAAATAGATTTTCAAGTCGTTGCTTTGTGATGTTTCATAGCTTATATATTTACAGGAGGGGAGAAAATGAAAAAAAAGTTGAGGCAGGCCTGCGAAAGATAAGGGTAGAATTTTGAATAGAACAAATTTAAAGTGTTCGAGACGCATAATGTTTTCAGTTAAACGAGATGTAAAGCATTGTGCGAAAAGCCATGTGTGATAAATAATAAACGAAACACTCCAAAATATCAAGCCTTTTTAAAGAATCCCCTTAAAAAGGCATAGTTTTAAGCATCTGTGGTGAACTAAATAAGTTGTTAATTAGAAATAAAAATCGTCTAATTATCTAGTATTCAGGATGTGCTCTCCGTTTTTCAAAACCCTACACAGCTCACACAATGTTTACCCCAACCTGCGCAAGGCAGCCATTCAGACCACGGCACAGCGCACACACAACGAAACAACACACAGCCGGCTGGGGATAATGTTTCAGCTTTGTGTGTGTGCGCTGTGGGAATGGGTGCCTTGCGCATGTTGTGGTAAACATTGTGTGAGCTGTGTAGGGTTTTGAAAAACGAAAAATACATCCCTAAATACGAGATAATTAGACGATTTTTATTTCTAATTGACAACTTATTTCATTCACCACAGATGCTTAAAATTATGCAAGAGTAAAAGGGTGCTTTAAAAAGGCTTGATTTTTTGGAGTGTTTCGTTTATTATTTATTACACATGGCGTTTCGCACAATGCTTTATATCTCGTTTAACAGAAAAACGTCTGAGTATAAAACGCTGAAAATATCTTTTATTGTATTACCTTGTGTTTCGAACAGGCCTGCCTCAAACTTTTTCATTTTTTCCCCTCCTGTAAAAATGTGTGGGCTCCGTGAAACATCACAAAGCAACGACTTGAAAATCTATCTCCTAAATCCGGGTTTCCTGATACCTAGTCTTCATTTTCTGAAAAAATGACTGCAAACAAACGCGGTCAACGATCAATTGTAGGGTCACTTTAAGAGCACAATTCAGAGGGGCTCTATGTGTAGAACTCAGGTACCGGACAAAACAGGCGCTCTGGCGTAATTTCATTTGGGATTTAATGATATCGATTTGAGATCAACTAAAAGCGATCCCACCCATCGTCTATCATCGTTTATCACAGCAGTCCAATGTTGGACAGACATATAGGTGGTATAGTAAAAACATGTGCACCACCGCTACATTCGTCGCTCTCTATTTTTATCCGTTGGCTTTACGGAGACAGCACAGTGCAACAACTAACGAGAGTACAGAAATTCAAGCCTTATATGAGAATTGTAAAGTTCAGCAGTGCACACACAATATATTTCAAGCAAACTTTCAAGTTGGCGTCCTGGTCAAAACATAGCTTGATTCACGCAACATGCAATGGTCGAAAAGATATTTTAGCTGCGTTCAGCAGCTACAGGTGGTCCAACAGGTCGACACGATAAAGATTGAAACATTTAAAATAAAATATAAGAAATTCAGTTCACCAAATTGTCCTGGTGCCGCGCAAAACACTCGAAGCATGCAGTTCTTCAGTGATCAATGCGAGGATAAAATCCATATCCGCTGGCGGTCTCACATTTCCAAGTGCGCCGTACTGATAGAGAGATCAATCCTGGCTGCCGCGGTTGTACGCGTACGCACCACACACCGCGGTCGCACGACATTCGGCCGCACATTGTAGATTGTGCTGGACAAATGGACATTAACATGACATGGGCTCGTTGCGTTCAACAACAATTTTCGCTGACCCTCCCGCGCCTCATCAGTTTCGAGTTTCGAAACCGACTGCGGCCGCTCTTATTTATTTCTGTGCGTCTGTACGTTGTGGACCAGAGGAGAGTGAGCTGAATCCAACTATTCCCCTGCGCTTATTACAAACATATTTGTCCCATAGTTCTGTTCACTTCACCCATACACGTGCTGCCGATTAAATCGTAACCATATTTGCGATTGTACCTGGAATGTGGCTTGAATGAGTTGATGGCCTAACGATCCCTTCATGTCAACGGTCGATGGTTTGAATGTGACACGAGCAGAGAGGGTTGCCTAAAATTGAATGTAACCATGGTCAGGAATCGGAATGCCCATTAATGCCTAAGGCCACTTTGTACTTCGTCTCGTTTGTGTACACGAAACATTTTCTCGCCGGACTGGCCGGTATAGCTCTGCCGATTAGCATGACTCCGGTGGTTATACAACAGCAAACACACAGATTGTGATCCTCCAAGCCACACCGTCATTATGGATCGACACGGCAGGCTTTGAACCTGCGTCTTCCAGATCCCGACCGTTCTAACCAGCCGAACTACGCGTCCGTCTGACAGGCTGGCTTGAAGGATCTCACATACCTATGCAGCACCAAATGACTGCACGAACAAGGTATGCTCCCTGACTCCATAACGTGCAACGCACACTGCGTTTACACACGCACAGCCACTCTCAGCGTAACACACGCTGACTGCACGGGCTGTAGCACAGGTCAACGGACCACTGTCACATGACAATATTTCAGCTTCAACCGCCCCATCAACCAACCATATTCGCAATGCCACGACCGTCCATCACTTGTAGGGGCGGCACCGAGACGACCCGCGGCGGGGTCTCCGTCGGCACGCAGACATCCAATTACATTGGTTGTAGGTAATCCGGATGCCCAATCTGTGAGAGAAATGGGGCACAATCTTTCAAAATGATACTTTATGCAACGGGTCCGACCTGCTGATCTCCAAGCGCGGGAGTGTGATTCTACACGAGCTCAGTTGCCAAATTGGCGATGTGGTTCAAAATAATTTAATTTGAAAACTTCCATTTTGGATCATGCATGCCATTTACTTTTCATGATATTCACGTTTAGGTGCACCCACAAATACTGTATAAATAGCATGATAAAACGGTAGCCGCTCAAGTCACAAAATATGTACAGTAGGTGCAAAACTTTGTGGCTACAAAGACAAACATACAGTCAATGAACGCGCTGACATTGCCCAAACCGTTGCCCACGTTTAGCCATTCCCACACACCGCTGTTCTTCCTCAGACCAATGAACGGGCAAGCGTGAACCTGAGATTAGGCCCAAGGTAGAACGTTCTTTCGACGTCAACACGCTACCATTAAGGCCTAACTATACTTCGTTCTCTAGAGAACAAAGAACAAATTCTCGCGTGCTGATTGGTCCACGTATGTTCAACAGCCAATCAGCGCGATCAATCAATCAATTTGTTCTTTGTTCTCCGAGAGAACGAAGTATAGTTAGGCCTTTAGTTTGTTATCATCGCTCGAAAAGCACCGTTTGTGTGCCTGAATTACATATCGGTGTCTGCTGACTCTGAAATATTTTCCACAATAATTCTAAAAAAAACACTCACTGAACACAGAAATATTTCACTGTTTGGGTCTCCGCATTCAACCTACATTAGGGCGCGTGTAGTCATACTGGAAAATGGAAATGGAAACGAAAAATATTTTCTATGTCCAAGTTTTCCATTTGCGTTTTCCGATATGACCACAAGCACGCTGGAAAATGGAAATGGAAATGAAACAAAACATTTTATGTGTAAGATCTGACCAATCAGCGGCCGAAATTTGAGTGGAATAGAAAATGTTTCCGTCATATGCAAAAACATGACTGCTGCAGAAAATGTTTTATTTCATTTCCATTTCCATTTTCCAACGTGCGTGTCGTCATATCGGAAAACGGAAATGGAAAACTTGGATATAGAAAGTAATAGAATATTGAAATTTATGGAAATGTTCATTTCCATTTCCATTTTCCAGTATGGCTACACGCGCCCTAAGTCTGCCCTCGGCGAGCTTTTATGCGATCATCATCGCTTTGAAGGCACTCACCGCTCCCGTGTAGTCCGTCTGCACCTGTAGACTTGTGGCCATGCTCGACGTGGGCAGAACTGCCAGATGGCCGTCACTGCTGAAATAATATGTATAGGCAAACCACGCCAACACGAGCCCGATTTCGTAGCTGGCAGAATAGTGAAACATTCTGACGTGGCTGCTGATTTGGGAAATGTTACACGTTGAAGACTACAAAGTGGAGCATGATGATTTTCTCTTTCTATTCGTTTTGAATACACACCACCTTCGAAATCGGGCTCGTGTTGGTGTAGTTTGCCTTTATGCATGCACGCGAAGCATAGTATGTTTGACCTATATTCATGGGGTCAAGTGAACATCGCCAACGTTTATCAGCGAAGCTCAAAATCATGCACATGCGGCTGCGATTATAGATAAATGCGGAATGCGGAAATTGGCGAGCAGATAAATGCGGAATGGCAAATTTCTGCATTTCGCGTTTATCTTCTCACCTTTGCGGAATGGTGCGTGCTTGGGTGACGATGACAACTTCCAGCCTGCTGACCTCAAATGTTGCGTGTTAACGCAAACAGCAACTGAGATGTTTGACCAAAAGCATAAATTTACTTGCAGAAATTCAAAATTCCGCAAAGGTGAGCAGATAAACGCGGAATGCAGAAATTTGCCATTCCGCATTATTATCTAATTGCAGCCCACTCCTCGTGCTCAGTTATAGGGCTGCTTTGGCCTGCCGAAATTGACAACAAGCGGTGACGCTTTACGCAGAATGTGAGCCCTCTACATTGTGTCCACTGACCGTAGAGTACAGCTGGTCGCCGTACAATGCTGGTAACGTCCAAGGCCGGTCACTTGCTTCTCCAACGTGAAACATCTACCACTTAAGTAGACTGTGTGCAGTACCACGTTGTCTGACGTTGAACACGTGCCAACGGGAGGCACTTGATACGTGACACCAGGAAGCGACGCACACCAAGTCGCGAAATCTGCGTCGTGTGGCAGAGAACTTTAGTGTGAGAGAAATACGTGAATCTGATGCGATCTAATTCGTGAAGCGCGAAGCGCACACACACACACACACACACACACACACACACACACACACACACACACACACACACACACACACACACACACACACACACACACACACACACACACACACACACACACACACACACACACACACACACACACACACACACACACACACACACACACACACACACACACACACACACACACACACACACACACACACACACACACACACACACACACACACACACACACACACACACACACACACACACACACACACACACACACACACACACACACACACACACACACACACACACACACACACACACACACACACACACACACACACACACACACACACACACACACACACACACACACACACACACACACATACAGCGCGTGATTTTGTGATTTTCCTAATTCATGTTTTAGTTGCGCCGAGTTGGAACAAAATCTCCCAAAGATATTGTCAGAATATATATATGTACATAGCACGTGCCATTAAAGTACCGATCCCATCTTATGAGCAAAAAATAATGGCAAAATTTTCACGAGTAGCCCCACCTTGAGCAGCATTCATCCGGCGTAGAACAATCACAATAATTGTGCTCCATAGTTCGACAGTTTTGAGAGCCATTGTTCGACAAGCCACTCTTCAGCCCCTCTTTGAAACTTTAAAGAATGAGAGAATACTTTTTAAGAGAATTTTTTGATAGCAAAGTGCACTGTCAAAAATGAGGCATTGGGTTTGGGAGCGACAAAGCAAAATGAGCTTATCCTTCTCCCGATATGAGTCTCAGATACCTACTGCACATACATAGGTATATATGCGAGTGTGCTGCACGTGTGATTTTCCAGGTTTGATTTATTTGTGTCGCCACTATGTTGTTTTGTTGTGTGATGTTGCTGTAGCATCGGCTGCCTCACACAGCATCACATTAATCAAGCTAATCGGTTGTGGCTCTGCTTACGAGTGCCGGTGGAACTATATGTATCAATGGGATGAGGGCAGAATTGGATGGAAAATGGATTTTGGTAGGAATCGATTTGTTTTTAGTTTCTGCTCTTTTGGCCGCTGCTCTTTTTCACTTGCTCAAAGTGGTCTTGCACAAACGTGCTTTGCTCAATTGCCCGTCCGCCAGCTCCGGGCAGGGGCGTGGGCCGTCCAGAATCGTTTTGGGGTTGGCTTGTGACCTGATACGCCTGGTACCGCTGGCGTCTAACAGCAGGGAAATATTATTACGGGCCTGGATAGGATAAAGGCCCGAAACAATACAGATCACCTGACGGCGGAAAGCAGCTTGCCATCATGTTTCTGTCCTAAAACAAGCTGTGTAATTCATCAGGCTCCCTAACTTGCGGTTGTTTATGCGCCATGTCGTATCTAAAATGACGAACCTGACCAACTAAGCTGTTGGTGCATGCATGCAGTAAGTTGGGCCATGAGGCGCATTGTTTGTTTAGGCACATAGCAACCAGTGTCAGAGCTTAATCGGTGTATCGGGTAGGTAGTGTATGCTTGTGTCATATAACATCAGCACAGCATGACACAGGGGTTTTTTTGAAATGTGTCAGTTTTTTTGGAAATTTGACCACATCTTATGCGTGTGTGTGTGCGTGTGTCTGTGGCCCCCTCCCTCGGAGGTGCGGACGGGCAAATTTTCACGGGTAGCTTTGGGTATGCTAACGGGTCTTCGGGAAGGGGGGGCACGGCACGGGCGGGGCGCTGTAGCCGGGCCGTAGGCATGGGTCCCGTCTAGTTTGCCTAAAAGCGCACAAACACGCGAAAAAATGAAACTTTAATTGACAAGTCACTTTTGCGACTTGGTTTGCGTCACTTATCTGGGGTGTGTACGTCATTTCGGTGCGATCCAACAGTCTGTGCTTGATATGGACCGATGATTGCTCCTCTGTGGAATCAGACACAACAGTTTGTGTTGAAAAATTGTCCTTTTTGGTCGTAAACTTTGTCATAATAATTTCTCAGAACTGAAATAGTGCTATCATCTTCAAGTATTTATGTAATATCAAGACATCTTGCAAGTGAGTTTCGCCGGCTTTCACTTGCAATTTTACATGGGGCTCATTTCGAAAAATGTTTCGAATGGAGCCCCATGAGAATCTATCTGGTAATAAAAATAATAAAGTCTGGTGTGCAACACACTAGAGCCCCTGGGCCTGTAACGAAAAAACACCGGTACGAGCAGATTGAATCAGAACACAGCTTACCATACCTTTTCCAACAGCGGAAAAATAGAAGTTTATGACCTAAACTACCTAACTAAAATTATATCTGTTCTCGCTTATCATTTTATTGTCAGCTGAATGTGTTTGGTTATCAGCGCAACTCTTGCCTACATTTTTTGTACCCTTCGGCGCGATGCGATTACTTTGGGACAGAAGTAGTACACCGAGCAATCGAATCTGAATCATTTTACCAAACTTTCACTATTGTAAGTACAACAGCGGAAAATAGAAGTTCATCACAAATGTTTGACAAGGCAGACAATAGAAACAACGGTGTAGAAAAGAAAAATTTTAGAAAACCGTCAAAGGAAGGTTATTATCGAAGGCTCAATTCACATTGAATCAAGATTTGGCAAACACCAGATATCAAATGTAAGAATGAAAAAAACAAATGAAAAAACATTTTGGTCACTTGCGGAATCCATTCGGATTTTGACTCTGCCATTTCCACCTGAAACTCATCGTTTAAGAATTTTGGTTTGTTCGAACGAAAAACCGCGAAAAGATGAGATATGTACATACTCCCACAAATTCAAACCTATTTTTTGCAAGTCTGGGTGTTGGTATGCCTGAACACACACACTTTGGCCGAGGGCTCACGTCAAATACCAAAGCTGAATACGTGCGCACAAAAAAGTCGTCCAAAAATCATTATTCTCAAAATGTCTCACATGTGCGCACACATAGCGTCAATGTCGTATTCAGCCTTCCATCCCAACTCCTTCGCGGCCAACTCCGATGCGTCACAATAAACCGCACACGCGTCGCCCACACGGCGCGGCTCCAATTGGTAGGGGATCTGTGCAAAAGAAATCAGTCAGTGTTGACCACGTGAATATATACAGGTACCAATTATGCTCAGATTGGTATCATCAGAATCTTCTAATCCACTACAGCATAATGCTCATTGGCAATATATTGGTGTGGCATGCGTACAATGTACCGAAAACGTCACCAAAAATTCTCTCTCTATTTCCGATATTTGTAGTATTCTTGTTAGCGTTCCCATACAGCCAGATCACTCACTTGTTCTACATATGTGCAGAAGCCTAATATTGCATCATTACGTTTGATGAAGGAGTCGTCTGATTGTATATGAGCTCCAGGGTCATTTACGGGGCCTGCTTTTAGAAGACGTGAGATTGTGGAGGATGGCCTCGAAGTCATGTTATGCTATTTTGCAACAGAGCGGCTCGCTTGTGTTTTGCATCTTTTGTGTTCCTGTTCTCACACACGGCTGGCTCCCCGAGAATTGTTTGGCAGCCTACATTTCAAATCATTGTATAGGCAATCCGCCAGCTCATGGCACTCGCACGCACACGCTGCATGCTGCATTACTGCCGTCAATGAATGCATTTATTCTCTGCAGTTATCCGTTGAAACATCCCCAAATTTTGCAACAGTGCAGAAAAGTGTTATGGCAAGCAGCAACATGAAAACCGGATAAATTAAAAAGTGGGCATTCATACAAAAAGTATGTCACTCGCTCAAAGTGTACATTTTGTTTAGAAAATGGCGTGTGCTGCTGCATGCGCTGTGTGTATAAAAAGTGTCATGAGCCGTTGGATTGCCCATACCTTCTTTCCGCATGCCTTTTCGTACGCTGCGATCACTTCGAGCACGGTATACCCACGACCAGTTCCGAGGTTGTAGTACTGAAACGAAAATGTTTCAGCAGCAGCTGTTGTGTATGTTTAGTTGCCATAAAGTGAATCAAATTTTTTAGCTTTCATTCTGCTCGCATTTCTGATTCAAATGTTTATTCTGGTTTGGGTACTGGAGTGCACTAACTATCAACAAAACAGAAACTTCGCATCTTTTAGGTCCCACCTGATATCCGACGGTGCCTTTTCGTTCGATGAGTTTCACAGCGTCCACATGTCCTTTGGCCAGATCCATAATGTGGAGGTAGTCGCGGATGCCTATATCCGTGCAGTTTGTGTTCTAGATTCTTGTTGGCACCAAATAGCAAATATAACTAAATGGAATTTTATTTTGAAATTTTGCCCAAGAATCGGATTGAAGGATCGAATGATTGAATTACTGGTGGGTGGACCATGTAATAAGTTCGTTACTTTATGTATACGGCTCCCTTAAAGGAAAAAATACGCAAAAACAACAAATGCAGTCTAAAACTGCGGTGTTTGAGGCGTGCAACGTGGTTGGTTGCCAGGGACGACCTGTTTTCCCAGACTAGCGGTGCACCAGATCATCGTCAGTGCGAAGCCACCTGCTGGTGACGTGTCCTCAAAAGCATCACTGAATCTTTGACATCATAATTATGTAAGAGTGAGAAAGAAAGATACACTAAAACCAAAGGGGCCCGTTTCCTATCTCACTGAAACATCGATTTTGTCGATGAAAACCCAGTTTCCCAGATATTACCAAATTGAGCCCCAGAGCCAGAACCGGAAAACTCCTGAAGCCTAACCAGTGCCATCCTTTGTGTCATAATCGGTGCCATAGACCCTGACGTAGGGTAGCTTTCCGACAGCTACTTGCGACACGTACGGTGTGAGACTGTTCGGGATGCCCTGGGGGTCCTCGCCGATCAGGCCACTGGGATGCGCACCTATTGGGTTGAAGTAGCGTAGGCAGACGGCGCTCAGATTCTGAAATAAATAACCACATGTCAATGAAAAAAGTGATTAAATGCTTCAATTAGAGAGGTACAACTGCTTCAGGATGCATCAGATCGGTCACGGTCAAGTCAACTGAATTTCGAACTCGGGATAACGCGATTCTAAAAAAGTTTACTGGTGGTAATCACTCGATCAGTATCAAAGTTGGTTTATAAAGGCTCGGATTCAAAGTGGCTAGTGTTGTTATTCTTGACCCGAATCGCTATTCGATTACCTTGATCTCGCGAGCTCAGTGTCGTCCTATACCTGTTACGTAGGTTTGCCTAAGTTTATGATGCTGGCCTGCTTTCGCCAAATCGAAATATATAAATTCCGAAACTATGCGGAACAAAACACCCATCAATGCAGTCTATACTGTAAATCACCTTTTCGGCATGACAAACGTCCCTCAGTATGATCTCCTGATAGTGTTTGGTGCGACCGTAGGGGTTGGTGCACGCTCCGATCGGACTTTGCTCCGTGATTGGCAATTGGTCGGGATCCCCGTAGACGGTGCACGATGATGAGAAGATCATATGATCCACGTGGAATTCACGCATCATCTACAGTGGATTTGGGGATGTTTCAATGAATTGGGGGCGGTACTGTGATACGGCAACACTTGGATGGCGCGACGCTGGCAATACACGGAGCTTAAATGCATCGGCCCAATCACTAGGAGTCGCAGACAGGGTTGGGCAAAAAAACGTTTTTTTTCAAAAATTCGTTTTTATAACAAAAAACGTTTTTATTTAAAAACGCCCAGATGCCCGAAATATGTCCCAAAAAAGTTGGAAAACGCTCATGTTGGGAAGAAAACGTGGTTAAATGAAGTAATTCTACGTGTTCTAAGGCAAAATGAACGAGTTTCAACCCTTTTCTAGCGAGTTGTTAAAGGGCTCGGGACATAACCGAAGGAAAGGTAGCAGGACATATTGTTACATACCGTTGGAAAGCATTCCGACAGCCTATGTCACGCACAAAGTTTAAGCTCCTTGGAGATTCGCTATCTCTTGGTAGAGCGACTTTTCGTTCCAGAAAAAAGTGGATTTTTGCACAAATTGGAACGACCGGTGCAGAAACCCCAAATGAGTTGAAGGTCAAGTAACACGTGAATAGGATTACAACAGCTTCTGAATAGCTTACCATCACAACTTCAGTCGCTCAAAGCATTGCTTCACACGGTGAGGGCACGAAACGTTCCAAAAATCGGCCTTATTTTTCGAGAACAGAAGTTTGTCCCTAAATCTTGAGGCCACGCTTAGCGCTGCGGAAATAAGAATGCAATGGGGAAGTAGAGCATAGTCGAAAGTACCAGAAAATAAGGTTTTCAAATTTTTTAACTCATGGCTAGCTCCGTGACAGGCTTAAAAATCCATTAAATTGCCGCCAAATTAGGTGATTACATTCATCGCCAGAATTGTGATACATAAAGGCCACAGATTGTATCGGATTCGAAACAAAAAAATGAGAGAAACGTCTGGTTTAACAACCTATCAAGGTCCGAAGACCCCAAGGTCTACAGATCTCTCGGGGCAGCCATACTAACCTGAATATGATATTCAGCTATAAATGCTTATTGTTAACAGCTACTGTAAATGTGACAGCACCAAACAATGTATCTCGGGAGTAGCTTTCGAATGATATATAACAAGCCCCAATAAATTCTTACGCTTAAGGGCAGAGGTTAAAAAAATGGTTTTTTAACGATTCTGGAACAAACCGTCACGTCACCGTGTGCGATTTCGGAATTTTCACCGTTTCTTGTCTATAGTAAGAGATAGTATGGGCATGTTATATATCGTTCGATAGCTACGTTGAAGCTACATCGTTTGGTGCTATCAAATGTGCAATAATCGTTAACAGTAACGACTTATAGCCAAATATCTTATTCAGGCTGGCATGGCTGCAGCAGCCGGACCATGGGGTTTGCAGTCTTGAAACTCGTCTAGATTGTTGGACTGTGCGTTTATCTGACTTTCTTGTTTCCAATGCAATGCAATACGTGGCTTATTTACATCACGTTTCCGTCAATAAATGCAACTATGCAGTTTAGTGGCAATTTTTAGGTCTTTTTCGGCCTGTCACGCCGCTATCTAAGTGCTTCCAAATTTAAAAACCTTATTTTCTGGTACTTTCGAAAATGCTCTATTTTTCTATTGCATTTTCATTTCTGCAACACGAAGCGCGGCCTCAAAATTTAGAGACAAACTTGTGTTTTCGAAAAATGTGGCCGATTTTTGGAACATTTCGCACCCTCACCGAGTGAAGCAATGCTTTGAGCGACTGAAGTTCTCATGATAAGTTATCCAGAAGCTGTTGTAATCCTGTCCACGTATTACTTGACTTTCAACTCATTTGGGGATTCTGTATCGGTCGTTTCAAGTTGTGAAAAAATTCACTTTTTTCTGGAACGAAAAGTCGCTCTACCAAGAGATAGCGAATATCTGAGGAGCTTAACATTTGTGCGTGACATATGCTGTCACAGTGCTTTCCAACGATGTATAACACTGCGCTCTGCTGCCCTTCCTTCGGTTGTGTCCCGAGCCCTTTAAGATCCCACATCAGACCCGCATCATGGGACCAACTTTGGCCGGGGTCATCACTGAAAGTCAAACTCCGTATATCGACGTATCTCGACAAAGCAAAATCTGGTCGGAAAATTTTTGAAAAAAATGGGCACAAAAAATTAATTTTCCTTGAAAGTCAGGGTACTTTCCCTGAACAAATCAGGGAAAATTAAGGAAACTCAGGATTTAAAAAACGAAAAACGACCCAGATGTTTTTTTAAAAAGTCGTTTTTTAAGAAAAAACGCCGTCGTTTTTTTTGCCCAACCCTGGTCGCAGACTACGAAAGAAAACTGTGGGAAGGTCGCTGTCACGGACATCAGGCTTTATGTTCGGGCGTAGGCTTAGGCCTAAGACGACCGAAAATAAACATCTGAGCCGCTTTTTTTGCAAAGCCTATGGTACAGTATTATCCTCCTGTGGTCTTGTCAGCGGCCCGTTTTGTTTGAGAGAGCGCACCTGTTTTACGCTCAAGCTATTATAGGCAGTTGAGCAAAATGCTCTTGTTGGACATAGAAACTGACAGAAAAATGGAATCAACGTGATCCGTGACCTACCCTCAGTATCTCAACACAGCCCACAATGTTGTTGTCGTAATAGAGGAACGGTTTGTCCACCGATTCACCCACCGCCTTCAGACCGGCAAAATGCATTACGCACTCAAATTTGTACTGAAATATGAACGTAATTAGATCCTTGTGTCAATTCGACACTGTGGACCATCTGACAGCAACTCTCGGTGGGGAGAATACTCTACATCTTTGAGCCATATATTTATGGCCTGCAATCCAAGTTTAATTTTAAACTTAAAATGCCCGTAGTTTGTAGTTAGCCACGCTCCGGCGAATAAACGCCCGTTGCGTTTGTCAGAAGAACGACCATGTGGTTTCGAGCAATACCCTCGCGGCTGATAGTAATGTGGTCAACTTATATGTCGTCACATCGTGTCGTCAAACCACATATAATATTTTACATATCATCCGGCCCACTAACATCACTAAACACGCGTCGCATATCGTCGCGATTGCACATATCCGCGTACGTGAACGTCAACGTTTTGCCCGTCAGTTGCTGCACGCGCGCCAACGCGGGTGGCATGTCGTTGACACCGCTCTCTGCTTGAAGAGGCCTTTAGATGTATACGTGAATCGAAGCCGACGATAATTCACACAGCATTTGGGAAAAGTGGTTACGCAAGCAAGCAGCCGATGTCAGTTCAGCCTCTTTGATTGTGTTTTCTCTGACGCGCGGTGTACCAGAACATCGTCAGTGCGATATCAAAATTGTTGCAAACATAAAACATCGCCCGTACCACCGCCAGTGAGAGTGAACAATCAGATAGAGAACGACCGATGAAGTTTAGATCTCGAGAAACTCGCTCTTGTCAAAAACTCATACTTAAACATACGCATACCTGGTATTGCATTGACGAAATTGTCAAAGGCCACCACGTCATATCCGGCCTCCAGCAATGACAACGCACAGTGACTGCCGATGTAACCGGCGCCACCGGTGACAAGCACAGTTTTGATCTTGGCCTCGGGCATATTTGATACGACACTTTTGCGTCTTGGAGTTTCTGTTTCTGCTGAACTGGGGACAACACTGGGCGTTTGTGACAAATATCGTAATTTTTAAGAAGAGCCAAATATTTGCATCTGGGAATTACGAAATTAACAAATCGTGAGATATTATCTATGAGATAAATTCAGGTAGGACTGACCCAAATGTCTAAGTATGTTTAAACTGTTGGTTAGGCACAACAACGTGCAGTACAAGAAGTAACCGACACACCGATTCAATAATAAAATAAATGTTTCTAGTGTATAAATTTTAAGGATGTATACATACTCTAAGATGTCAGAATTACGTGAATTGACGTCTAAATTTCATTGAACGGCAACAACCTGCACAGTAAGTCATACGAACTGCACACAGTTACAGTGTGCGTATTACAGTTTTTGGGCATGAAAACAACGTCTTCAGCACCCGCGCTTGCCTTGCGCGTGTGTGCCCGTGTTTTCAAGATCTTACTCTCTCGGCCCGTCCCCACTCAATTGAGTAAAAAGATTTGCCCAAACGGTGAGTGGTTTCGCGTCAAAAACGTTAACTGGACTGTAATTTTTGCTCATTTGAGTGGGATTTACGGCACTCACGACAGAGTGAATTGCCTTTTGAAAGACGTTTTATGTGTGGTATGCAAAATGAACAGTTCCTTTCTCGACTTTGGTGTCATTTTTCAGGTTCTGAGCGTTTCAGTTGGTATCAATCATGAAATGGGATCACGGAGAAGGAGAATACAACAGTATCACCGAAAAAGAACGCCAATAGATCACCAAATCTCACGTGCATGAATGAATCACTGATCAAGTGTGCACCAAATCGTGCTCGGTTGTTGATCCTAGTCCATTTGTTGACCTCTTATGTTCGATCATTGAGCTCCCAATACTCCACAGCAAGTTGTCTCGAAGCTTCAATGCTCTGGGCGACCAAGGATGCTCGAGAAGCCAACACGGTTGTGTTCAGCTGGACTGCTCACAATTTGCTACGGTACTGTCGTTGTCTTTCAGTCCGGTGGTAGAAGGGGCGAACATACATGGCCATTCACGAATTGTTCGCAATAATTTAGCATCTTGTTTAGGTGGAATTTCGTAATTTGATGAGCTTGGGCAGGATCAGTTGGCGAGTTTGGTAAAGTTTACTGTAGTTAGTACTAGCATGGATGGGAAATCAAGCAATTTTTGATAAATACAAACTGAGGAAGATGCACATGAACACGCAACTTTCACCAAAAAGGGGAAAATAATAAAGAAGCTGTAAAATAATAGAGAAGTGGACGTATGTACCTAAATAATTCTTGAAAATCAAAGTAGCGGCAAAAATTTTTTTATTTTTTCTTATTTCGGTTCGGCACAGTGTCAGAACTTTGTGAGACAATGGGTATATCTATTAAATAAGCTAAGCAGCCGTCACGATGTGAACATTCAGTTCTTCCAGCAGGTCAAGCCTGGTTGAAGCATAATTAATATTACCGTGCCAGAACGCCGGCCGTCACCAACCGTGGGTTTGTGCAGCTGCTTTCATGTAATTTTGCTAAAATAATATGCCAGTTTATTTACCTTTGCCGTGATACGCTTTTACTTTTCATTACTCAGCTAACGTTATAGGGGATAGAGCATCTCCATACACGTGCTATTATACCTGCCGCGTTATCGGGCTCATCGCAAAAAATGTCACCTCGTTACAGCCCAGTTGCAAAGAACTATTCCAATATTCTCAAAAATACTTATCAATTAAATTTTTCGACAATGTTTCACACTGAGAACCGAAACTTTTGTGGTTCGGAAAAAGAACAGTAAACTTTAAAAAAATCCCAAAATTCAAAAAGCTAAACAAGAAAGTTCAACAATAAGACATTTAAGGAAAGCAAAACAAATTTCGGCCAGGTCCGTCGCATATATTCGTTTACGTGTGTGAGTGCCGTATGCGTCCTCTTTGCTGTTGCGCATGGGCGAAAAGTTCGACAAAGTCGCCTTATTACAAACGATTGAGTAACCAAACGGCGCAAACAAATTGCCGACATAAATCCAAATCAACTTGACAGCGAACCATGCTCTAAATACGTACGTTGTTACAATTAATCCTTTTTGAAGAAACTTCACTCAACATTAGTGAAGAAACAGCGTTACTCATTGCGTGAGTGGTTTGAGAAGTGCTCTTATGGTCGAGAGAGTACAGTGATAGAAACGTTTTAATCAGCGAGGGTCCGTCCTGCTGCATTAACGCACTGATATTGTATATGAAGGTCACCAATTAGTCATGTGTCTTAATTATGTGTAGTTTTGTGCACCGCACGTGCATATAGTCTCTTGCCTGGAACATCGACATCAACTCACAACAATAATCCTAGGGTGTTGGTCTGTTTATGCCTTATTCGGTTGCGGAAGTGCTGTATTGCACGTGGCTCAACATCCGAAGAGTTGCGACACGTAGTACAGGCTAGCAATTTGGGTACTTATTCCGCATGGGTAAGCCTGACGCACAAGGACGTATGTATGCATTGCCATTGAAACTGGATTTAAATGAAAAGCTGTATAATTTAGGATGGAACTTGTAGTGCTCACCAGTAACGCATCGGACTCAGCTGTGTGCCAGCCACTTAAAAATCGTTGATCTGCTCTGCAGACGATGTAAATGTGATGACCTTGCATAAATGGAATTGATGATATCTGGGTGCGCATTTCAGTCTGTGCGCCAACGTACAGGGAGCTTTAAGGTCGGTGACTAAAAATAAGTACAGTTTTATTGAATTTTGTTTTTATAGATTTTTTGTTTTTTTGTCAAGATTTATACATACTTGAGTCTGCTGGGTTTGCCGATTCCAGCACCAAAAATTCAGCCCTGCCCGAACCAGGGTTCAGTTCAAAATTTTTTGATTCTCGAATTCAAAGTTTGCGCAAAGCTTGACAGAAAGAAAAAGAGTGGGAACTTTTATACATGTGTGGAGTGCTTGAAATTGGTAAACTTAAAGGCATGACATAATTAGTGATTTTCTAATTCTTTGACTGATTTTTAATTTTTGGTTGATGTGTGCAGGCGACATGAACATAAGCCCTGCCCAATTTTTTTTGCTAGTGTTATATTTTGTAGTTGAATTTTACTTGTTTTATGCACCATAGTTGACTTGCTGTTTCTAGTCACACGTATTTGTCCGTACCGTATGCTCTGTATGTGTCATTATATCTGTACGCTCAATAAGGCTGCGATTAGATAAATGCCTAATGCGGAAATAATTGGTGAGCAAATGAATGCGGAACGGCAAATTTCTGCATTCCGCATTTCGCGTTTGCGGAATTTTGAATTTCTGCTAGTAAATTTATGGTTTTGGTCAAACATCTCAGTTGCTGTTTGCGTTAACACGCAACATTTTGAGGTCAGCACGCTGGAAGTTGTCATCGTCACCCAAGCACGTATCATTCCGCAAAGGTGAGCAGATAAACGCGGAATGCGGAATGCAGAAATGAAGCATTCCGCTGTTATCTGCTCACCAGTTTCCGCATTCCACATTTATCTAATCGCAGCCTAAGCGCTGTTGACGTGCGTGTGCGTGGAATTGGTCAGCACAACTATTTGTCCCGAAGAAATGTTTTATGACAAACGTACACAAGACACGCGGTAAATCTGTTAACGACTACATTGGATATATAGGTGTACGTACATGTAGCGGTAATGACAAATAGCCTATAACACGTAAAACATAATGCACGTCAGGAGACAGCGAATTAAAATTCGACCACCTGGTTCAGCAGGTTCAACAACCGATCTCATTACTTCATCTAAACTCCGTAATTCAAAGAGCCAGAGCCAAAATCTTCGTTGCTGCCACACGCACTTACTGCGCCAACAAGTTATGTAACCTTAAAGATAACAATGCAGATTACCGGAGAAGTTCTATTGTGGGTTTAACTTCACCAAATAAGCCCCCGGAGGGTTTATTTATGGCAATGGGCTTCATCGAACTTCACCGGCACAAATAAGAACACATAAACCAACATAAGAAGCCAACATCAACGACAGACGCGTACAAGTATGTAATTCTAAACAAAAGACCCAAGTGTACAGCGCATGTGACAACCGACAAAATTCAGTGCGAGGGACATACCGTAACAACTGCAATAATATTGGGCGATGCTGAGCCTGCACAGTAAAAGAAACCAGCGGAGCCTGCAGGCGCCTCCAGGTGCAGACTCAGCCTCGCCTGGAGTTGCAGCTGTGTAAATATACAAACATCAAGACACAAACATTACAACAAACAGACCTGACAAATAGTTGGTCTTGACCACATCAGAAACTAACGGCACACGCAATTGCGTATGCATAAGCACGTACGACCAAAAGCTGTGCGTTCAAGAAGACATATTCTTCGAAGTACAAATACTTCGACATATAGCTCGGCTGCAATGCCCCGGTTAGGAGCGCCGGAGGACAGGGTTTCGAGCCAGCGTCGAAGAATGCAACTTTTTGTTCGTAAAGAATTTTGAATGCACACAGCTTCACACGCTTCTCGCTATTATTACAACAATCAGCTAAATTTTTCTTAAAAATTAAACTTTGTGACATTCGTCATTTGTCAAAACACGGGAAATTATTTTCTCCAAACCAGTATGAAAACAAGAGATAATCGTACTTCCATTATTAAGAATTGCAAATAAATATACAACAGCCCAAAACCATAAGACCTGATAACAATGAAGATGTGCTGAAAATGCTAAACGTATTGCGAGACGCCAAAAGTTTTCAAAGGTTTCCAAATAAAACGGAGATACTTGAATTGAAATTTTCTGACATCTGATGGTTTGATACCACCAGGAGCAGTCGTGGTTGTAGGTGTGTTGAAGTAAGTTTGCAGAACGTACCAAGCGGAAAGTAAAATAGTGACTCTTGTCCACAGAGCAGACACAGCGACATCAACATAAGCAAAATCTGTGTCTGTAAATTTTAATGCTGCTCTACTCTAATGGTGTTCTACTCTAATATCGTCGCTCATGCAAATACCACTCCCAGCTATCCATCAGAGTATACAAGGTACTTTCGGTGGCAATTCCTCCCGAAAGTTTTGTTATATTGGACGGAGTACTCGGCTGAAAAAATATACGGTTCGTTTTCTGCTTTCTTTATTATTTATACGATAGTAACCATAACTCTGATCCAATGTAACCTTGTTGTAGAGCAGCTCGCACAGATTTCCGTCCGGTTTGTAGTTGTACGCCTGACAGCCCATTTTGCGACGACACGCCAAACCACACATCCAATCGTCACGCGTCATTCCTGGAATTTGTGCAGTCAATTTGCCGTTGGTTCAGCTTAAAACTTAAAACTTTAAGCTTAAAACAGCACGATATAAAGACACATTCTGCAGCAAAAGAACTGGTTTCAACCGTAGTCTGATAGTCATCACTTCGGTAAAGAACCTACCAACATCTTCAACCTCATTCAGTGTGTGCGCCACCGGGACCAGGCGTTTGGCATCAAGGCGTGTAAAATCAGCCATGTTTGTATCTATAAAGTTAGATCACAATTCGAAGCCCACAATCAGTATGGGCAGGGTTGGGCAAAAAAAAACGACGGCTTTTTTTCTTAAAAAAACGACGTTTTTTTAAAAAAAAAACGCCTGGGTCGTTTTTCGTTTTTTTTAAATCCTGAATTTCCTTGATATTCCCTGATTTTTCAGGGAAAGTACCCTGATTATCAAGGAAAATCAATTTTTTGTCCCATTTTTTTCAAAAAATTTTCGACCAAATTTTACTTTGTCGAGATACGTCGATATACGGAGTTTGACTTTCAATGATGACCCCGGCCAAAGTTGGTCCCATGATGCATGTCTGATATGGGATCTTAGCAACTCGCTGGAAAAGGGTTGAAACCCGTTTATTTTGCCTCAGAACACATAGAATTCTTCATTTAACCACGTTTTCTTCCCAACATGAGCGTTTTCCAATTTTTCTGGTGGCATATTTTGGTCATCTGGGCGTTTTAAAAAAAACGTTTTTTTAAAAAAAAAAAGTTTTTTTAAAAAAAAAGATTTTTTGGAAAAAAAAGTTTTTTTACCAACCCTGAGTATGGGATCCGGATGAACACACACCCTTCATGCACAACGCTGCTTGCACCGGCACATCTACAGTCGACGTACAGCTGTCCCACCAAATGGCCAGGTTCTCCATCATGATGTCGAACATCGGATCCATGCTGTTCTTGTAGTTGAGAGCAGTCAGATGTAGGCATCCGACGCCCCCAACTCTGGTGGGTACGTCGCCTGAAAATGCTTAGTTTGGCTTACGAAAACTCCTTGGAATATCTCCGACATGGCCGAACCTTGAAACAACGCAGCTTTTGTTGCCGGGTCTGCGTACCAGAAAGCAAACATCGGATCATCGGATTCGTCAAATTTACCAGCTGTCCAGACGGTTTGATTCGGATGCTGAGGTTTTTGAGCGGTAAGGAATAGTGCCGAACGCAAGATGGAAAGAATTTCCGAGACTTAAAAACAGCGCAGAAAAACTTTCAATCACCTTGTCCAACAGGTAAGCCGAGAGATGATGGAACAACGTGTTTGTGTCGTAAATGTTCACCAAACGGCCACCAGTTGCTGAACAATCAGGTTTGACCGATTGATGCTCCATGTTTCACATAAATTATTTAAATACTATGTTGCCTTTCGTAGGTATACCTGAGCATTGAGCGAATGCGCTTAGCCAAGTCAGGTTGCCCGCAAGGTTGGTCGCGAACGTGGTAGCACGCGTTGTTCGTGTAGAAACCGTTCAGGGCTTGACATTCGGTGAAACGTGCAGCACGGGATCAGTGGTGTAGACTGGAACGATTGCCCGCTGTTGCGGTTTGTATAGGTGAAACGTGTGAAATTTGATGCGTGACCAGAGGACGGAGCCACAAAATGGTCGTTGCTTGTCATCACTGTGATTATTCTTGCAAACACTAGAACCACAATCAAAGAGTATGCAGCTGGCGTATACCT
>JASAMV010000374.1:0-66007 GCA_030248065.1 Rhynchonema sp. JSB1_4
ACTTTTTAGGGTTTTCGGTCGAAATTTGGACATTTTTTTAACGAAAAATGGGCATTTTGAGGGTAAAAATCGGGGCGGTAGGGTACCAGGGCAGGGCGGGTAGGGGTAGGGTACCAGAGCGGGGCGGATAGGGGGTAGCGTACCAAGCCGGGGCGGGTAGGGTGCCATTGGGGGGACCCCCCCAGCCACAGCACTGGTGTCGGGTGTCGGCCTACCCCCAAAGTCCGCACCATGGCCGATACCCAACCGAACACCTTCCGATCCCTAACCTCACCTGCTTTATGCGATGTGGAAGGATCGTTTTGGGCAATTTGTCCGTCATTGCGCTATGGTTCCGATTGCAGACAAAGTGCAAAAAAACTCGATTTTGCAGAAAGTTTCGAATTCGCTGCCAAATTGTTAAAAAAACATTTGTTTTTTAGACCGGCCGACAATGTGATGCATCATCGTTGTAAACGGACGGGTCTAGGACCCGCGTGGTGCTCCTGATGTTCCCCACGCCGCCATCGAGTAAGTTTGGGTCGAACAAACCTGCATTAGAGCATCGGGACGCCTTCAAATGACTAGTGGATCCAGTGCGTTCGGTGGTTCTGTCTGCTCATCCTGTGCACTCAGTTGGTGATGCCACACGCAGCTCCTGCTGTTGTGTTGGCGTACCAAGCGCGCACGTTTGAGGCATTGCAACGTAATCGAATGCTATGTTTTAGGCTCCGTAATATAAACTATATGTGAGTTTGTGTTGTCGTCTCTTGTTTCTTACATCACCTCACAAATTGCAGAGTGTCTGTTGCAAATAAGATCATCTGCACAGTGGGCAGCGGTGTGGGGGCTTGTAAAGTGCCCCCTGTGTCTATCCTAAACAACCAGCCAATATACAACATCCAACAACAACAACAACCAGCAATAGTTAATCTACAACAACAGCAGCAAAGCATCGTTAAATGTGAAACGCAACAAGTGCGCGACTGTCTCAACGAGGTTTGACTT
The DNA here is from genome assembly GCA_030248065.1 of Rhynchonema sp. JSB1_4. Classification (NCBI taxonomy): domain Eukaryota; kingdom Metazoa; phylum Nematoda; class Chromadorea; order Monhysterida; family Xyalidae; genus Rhynchonema; species Rhynchonema sp. JSB1_4. Next base: position 988 of record JASAMV010000374.1, read on the forward strand.
TTAGACTAATATCAACTTGTTTTTATTAACTGACTAATATAAAAAAAAGGTTTAAAATCATGCTTGCGTTTCCAGTTACGTGAATCAGTTTGCGATGGAAGCAAAGAGAACGAGAGCGATCGTTGTGTGCACCATGTCGTTGATGGGAATGGAGTGTGTGAATTCGTGTACACACTGAATGACGGAGTGAGTCTAGTTTGGCTGTGGCTTTTTTTCATTTCTTTATTTGGCGTCCGCCCAAAATACTACTTTTGTGATATGTGACTTTTTTGTGCGTATCGCACAGGTGCAATCAGTCTGGACTGCTAATCTGTTGAGCATGGACTGCGATACGTGGATGGTGATTGATGTGGACAAACAACAGTGGATCAGTGGCAGCAAGGAAGGGTTAGCCATCAAGCCATCTGATCTTGTAAAAGGATTGCTCCGTTACCCGAATTTTTGATTGGTCGCCCGATCAGCGCAGCAGCACAACCATTGCAGTTTCGTGCGTCTGCTCGAATGTGCTGAGGAGTGTCTCGGCTGCGCGTGTGTGTTCGTGTGCGTGTCCCGTACCAACATGGACCTGTCAGCCATTCTGCGCACGTTCATGTATCTCGGATTCACGCACGCCACGCCCGATCGTGTCCCGGATTGTGTCGATGCAGCGCACGACAAAGCCGTCATGGTGTACGAAATCGATTAGCAAGCTCACCAACAACAATCGCGCTCAGCTGGCTCCTACAATACTACCAGGTAGTCTTTGTTGCGCCTGTGCTGTTCCTTTGCTTACATCTGTGCTGATGTAACGGCCGCTGCTGTGGAGTTTCTCATCATGAATCAAACTAAACCTCTCAGCAGTTGGCCTGCGTTCATGTTTTGTGTGCGTATGCTTTGTTGTTGGTCATCTTACCCTTTTATACATAGAAAACAACAACAATTACAGCATTTTGTATGCTTTCCCGCAAAAAAAATTAAAAAAATACAAAAAAAAGTTACTTGTATCTGTGGGACTGCACCGCACTTGTGTCGTATTCGTAATCGTACCACTAAGTTAACGTTTTACCCGCACACAATAAACTTGTTTGACGTGTGTGTGTGTCTATTTTCCTGATTTTCTTATCTTTGGTTTTGTAAATTGGCTGGTTCGGCTCCGTTTGGTACCTGCCTGCCTATGGTCGCACGTCAGCTACATACAAGTGACTGACGGACGTACTATTTATTCCGTTTTAACCATAGTATGCTGGCTGAATAACAAAGTGATGCGTTTCTTATCAGCCAGACTGAACTGTCCAAATAGGGGGTCCGTACCAAAGAGAGCCGGTCTGTGTTACACGATAACAACACCATAGCAATGCTCACGAGAAAGGGGATGTTCTTTTTATGATGATTTGTTATCCCCGTCAATACCCTACCAACTAATCATCAGATCTTGACTTGGTGGGCAACATGAGCAGTTTAGGTGGCGTTATTTGCAACATTTCATAGACACTACAACTGTAAATAGTTGACAATGTCTTTATTCTGATAGATGTGATGATCCGTAATTTTATTTTCAGTAAATACAACAAGTCCTTTTAAACATATTTATCCCGCTTTCTTTTTAGAGATGATTTCTATGTGTTTCGTTCTCACATTTATGGCGAAATTTACGCTTTTTTGCAATACAGTATAGTCGCGTTTAATAACAGTTGCCATGCCACTCTGTGCGTTCCTCCCGTGTTTAAGTGATTTTAAGCCACATCTCCGGATTTGCTTGGGACGGTCCATGTCGGCTTCTGAACCTTGAATGGTCAGCGTCACGGATCTTTCCAGCATTTGTCTTATCTCGAGCGATCACAAAAGCTAGCACGATTATCATTTTTCACTACTGGAATTTTTTAAATCACATTATTTCTTTCTAACGATTATTGCACCGTGATTGCATGCCATTATTCAATTTTACATTAATTATTCAAATACACAATAGTAGTATATGTTTTAATGGACAGTAAAATTCTTTTGTAATTTCGCAATCAGCAGACTGGAAGGGTGAGGGTCACATCGCGCAACGAATAGCACCGAATTCAATTCACTGTGCATGTCAAATGCTCTATCACAGTCCGTTTCATTTTCTTTTTACAAGCTATTTTGTTCGCGAAAAGTTTTACACAGAGTCTTGCCGACATCATGACTCTTTGGTCACAGCTCGAACTTGTGGTGGTCTTGCTGTTCATTGACACCGCAATTGCACAACAAGTCACACAACAACAACCAGAATACGGTCAACATCTAGTACCAGTGGCTGCTGCAAAACTGTGTCAATTTGAAGGTTACCGCAGCGCATGTATCCCACATCCAAAGGTGAACTAAAAATTCGAACTGTTTGCAGGTTCGCAACACACAGTTCAAGTGAAAGGAGCCGAGCTGAACAGTCGTATAGTTTACACGCCCGGTAATATGAGCTTATTGTCCGCGCATACAGTATGTAACACCGTTTCTGGAAATTACTTTGCACAATTTGTGAACAGCCGGATACACTGCAATCCTGCCTTGTGCCGCATGGGAGACGCTACGGACGACGTCAGATACCACAAACGGAACGCATTGTTGGGTGATTAGCTCGGAAAAGGTGGCCTTTGCTTTCAAGGAAACTCCAAGATAACCGAGTTCCATAGCAGTGCATTGCAGCTAAACAACACAATTACCAAAATCGAGCCATCATCCGGTGGTGCCACGTTTGTCCAACCCAGTGGCACCGGCACGCTCTACCTGTTAAACGCACAACCAAAATATCACGACGCAATATTTGAGTGCCATGTGTTCTTGGTAGGATTTTTCGACTAATAGTGGTATCGCAACCTTTTTTACGTTGCACGCTGTTGTGGTGAAACATGAGCCAGTCAGTCACGTCTGCAGCCGGGTATCCAAACCGAGTACGTATCACGTATCAATCACATTGTGCAAACGTGCAGCCCTGATGACGACAGCAGCAACCCGTGCAAGTTCGGTGGCTGTCAACGCATGGAGATGGCTGGGCTTATGCAAATCGGATGTAAATGTATGAAGGACTACACTGGACAATTCTGTGAGGTTAGGCTGTGACTGGCACCGATGGTGTTATTGATCACATTCAGCAGCTGTTATCGTAGAGTGGCACCACAGCGAGCTGTGTGAAACTTAGGGATCGGAAGAGTTGGCCAAGTGATTTCCTTGGCAATTTGAGCCGTTTCTCATAGGTTTTTGATTCACTTCTTTCAAACTGAGCTATCAGCTATACGGGTCTGGAACAGCTTTTACGCCAACCGAAATCTCTGGCAGTAAATTGAAATTGAACTAAGTTTGATACCGCCGCTTGGTAAGTGTACACAACAACAACAAAACAGAGGTTTTATCCAACCAAAAACGTGCCCCCATTTGCAGATTGCCAAAACGCACACGTATCTGTACAATCTACCTTTGTGGCTGAGTCTGCCCGTCTATTTCCTATCGGTCTATGTCAGCATCAGCATGGCAAACGCGCGTGCACGAACGTAAGTGGCCAGCATTTTCGGTTGGCACTGTAGAACCCGTACCGAACACAGTTGCGCGTAAACAATCAGCCAAACTTCATTAAATACGCCGCTTCCTTTGTTGGCGCGAAATTACATGACTGAAGCTGCCATGACGTTAGCAGCGACAATGTGACTTTAACGCTACATATTTGTTGCGTGGGTTCGTCAGACCTACGCAGATGGCAATAGCACTTCTAAGCAAGGCATGGTCTACATTCATCAACATAATTACAAAACCAGAAATTTTGTGATCTGGCCAGACTTCTGAAAGTCGCCCTAATAACGGTGTTTTTTTAAACAGACGCAAACGAGGATTGCTTGATAAACAACGAAAGAAAGGAGGCCTGACCGTACATGAGTATTTGATGGCCATGGAGGAAGAATGAAATTTATTGAAACTGAACGAGAATATTATAATACTGCAGCCACATTACAAACATTACTTGTAAAACGACTACGATCGAAATACATTTTATAGATGCCGAACTAATTCGTTTTTATGTTATGTACATTCATTGCACATGGTCCTCTCACTCATCTGATAAAACAGACAACGGAGCAACTTTTTGAAACAGAATACAAGTTTGCAGTATGCCGTGGAACAATGTAAGAAACAGTGAAACAAAAACGTTTTGTGAATCATTCCTCATTTTCGTCAGAGATTTTGAAAACAAAAACTGATATCACATGACCCATACACAAAATGATATCATGATAAAAGAAGTTCCATGTAAAGAAATGAACAGAAGACAACTAACCAACATTTTGATCATACAACGCCAAATAATGCCAACGAGCTGAATTTCAGATAGCCTCCACACTATATCTCTCATTCAGGTACAATAAAAATTTCTCACCGAAACTTCAAGAAATAAATAATTTTCGTAGCTTTGAGGTGCACCATTTAACGTTGAACAATAATAATACATTTTGTGAAAAAGATTAAAAACGCCATACCCATAAGGCTCGCCATAGGCACAGAGCAGGTAGATAAACACTAAAAATGCTGATGTGCAGTTGTGTAACAACACATTTAAAGAAAGAAACTCACTTACGTGCAACAGAACTACAAAAATCAAACAAGTACAGGTGAAAAACGTCAATTTAGGTCACGAAAATGGAAGTGAAAAATTTGAAATTGTGCGATTCTGGTCGAATTCCAGAGCGTGATTCAGTCCCGTGGAATTTCTGAGCAAGATTTGGAACATTAATTCTGGGCAGAAGTACAGGGTGTGTGCGTGTTATGCAATTGTGGTTGATGCCTAGATCAATAAATTAATTTGGGTCAAGATTGCGGTTTACCTAAAACGGATGAATTGCCGCAACTTGCCGGTAAGCTGCTTTGCTTTGACTGATATACATTCATAGCCCGGGTATAGATATATCTGGGTACTCAAGCCCGTTAAAGCTCGAAGAGTATGATAACGGATTCACGGATACAACAAGTAAGGTACAACACAAATGTATGAATCGTTGTGGCGACACATATCGAAAATCCTGGGGTATGATGTGTGATATTCGCAACAGTACAAAGACAATCAAAGAGATGTGATACTGAACATGCATTTGATTCAAAAACAAAATAATAGACACACGTATTCGCACATAAATTGACACTTGATCATATGTCATCCTACCCAGACACGTCAGTCGACAGCCACGCCACTGTCCCTGTGTCCAGCGCCTTTATCAGCCCCTTGTTGTGTCGATGTGAGTGTTGACGTTGTGGCCGTGCGTCCCTCGTGTGTGGTCGGTGGTTGACTCAACAACTGCTGGCCGGGATCCGGTGGTTTACGACCGGCTTCGTGGTCGATAAAGTTCTGTAATCGTTCGAGAAACAACGGATTCAATTCGACATCGTTGTGTCCAGCACCGTGCACCCACAACGGCTCCACTGATGATGGACAACGTTCGTAGATCGCAACACCTGTGCACAATCATGTCTTTGCCTTCATTCAAACATGAACAAAACGAAAGTGACTGACCATGAGCAAAATCAATCACTTCGTCTTCGGTGCCGTGCACGACCAATGTGGGAGCGCGCACATTCGGCACTTTCTCGATACTGCAAAACATAGAATATTGCAAAATATGAAGTTAGCCAAGCGTGTGTTACGAATGGGCTCAAGCTTTCTGACTGAAATAAAAAGCTTCTCGAAAACAACTATGCGTAATCATATAAGCAAAGGGCGGTGCCGGTGCCATTAACCAACCTCGGGAACGCATCACAACACCAAGTGCGTTGTGTGGCCGGAAACGCCACCCGCATACCGGACATCAATGGTGAATGGAGCACAACAGCAGCCACATCGGGCAGTGATGTCGCTAGGTCGATTGTTGGTACCGTGCCGATTGACTGGCCGTACAAAATTACCTGAAACATTGCTTGTTTTATAATTCATTTCAGCGATCTGTTATTTTTTAGCCTTTTTATTTAACCATGAAACGGTTATTTCAGCCGCATGACAAACATTTGGAAGATTCGCAAAAAACTTCGTATTGCGTTTGGACTCGATCATAAATGAAACCGGCCTGTTGAGCAGTTCTATTGTATCTTGTGCACAATTCGTGAAATGCAGCGCGAATGTCGGCGTATAAATTGCGTTCAGTTGGTTTGCCGCTGCTGCAGCCATAACCTGAAACACGATACTGTGTCATTTAAATTTAGACGAAGGCGGTCGCGTCTGGACTTGAGGACTGTAGCACCTTGTTTCCACTGCATGCATGTGTGCTGTTCCAAACAGTGGTATCGTTGGGAAATGAAAAAGTCAGGATACCGGATACCCAAAATCCAAAATTTTCGGATACCGGATACCCAAAATAAAAAAATCTCGGATACCAGGGGGGCTGCTCCCCAAAATAAAAAATCTCGGATACCCAGTGGGGGGGTTGTTCAAAAAAGGTCAATTTTTTAGAGGAAAATTGAGCAAAATTGGTGTTGGAAGCGCACAAAATTGTCATTTTTGGGGTTATGCTTGCGCCAGGAAGCGATTTTGGGCATTTTGGAGGTAAAAATGGGCTATTTTTACGGTTTTCGGAAAAATTTTAGGGTAGGATACCCCTGGACAAAAATTCAGGATACCGGATACCCCTGAGTGAAAAAATCGAGATACCGGACACAGGATACTAGGGGGGTAACCCCCCCCTTTCCCCCCCCCCAACGACACCACTGGTTCCAAAACGTTGTGCGCGTGCGTGTGACAGCAAAACAAGAATAATCGCATTCAAACTTTGATGCCCTGATTTTAACCAACCTGAATAATCATAGCTAAATACATTGCACCCAAGTCTATAGCCAAGACCGAAAAAGAATGACGCCATTTGGCCCAGGTCAACCGCGTTGCCGTGACTGAAAATTGATGCCGTTGCCGTATTTTCAGCATTGAAGGTAAGCCACTGTGACGGACCTCAAAAAAGCGCTTTCCCAAACTTTTTGCACTTCTTGAATCCATGAATGTTGGCTAGTCTAGTTTAACACCATTGAATGATGTTTGCTAACACAACTAGAACGCTGACATAAAGTAAAATTAGTTGAAATTCATCCATAAACTTGAACTTGAGCTAAATCAATGTTTTTATATGTACATATTCCTACTTGCACACACGTTCATCACCTCCTACCTGAATAGCAACGTATATCTGGGATTATCGCCGTGCACCCTGACATGCATGCACGCAATGCGATTGCCACGTGACGAACGAGTGTAGAACACTTCGATCTCCTGACGTTCCTCTGGGCCAAGCGGCCATTCGGAGCGGCCGTCGATGAATTGCAACGTGTAACTGTCAAGTTTATTTTATTAGCGGTAGAGAGCTTTTCGCCATTTTATACCAAGTTAGTCACTACTATCAGGGTTTTTCAAATTTAACCACTGGCTCATTTTGAAATCTGCTGCTCGACTCATTCAAAAATGTGGTTAAATGTGTCCCAAAATATTGAGAGTACTCGTGCGTAAAGCGAAAATTTTGCTATTTTGCACTACTGGATTGCTAAGAAAAGCTTAGTTTTGAAGTGTTTTACGCGACTTTTTGGCTGTGCTCTGTGCAGTATAGCTTGTATCACAATTTGGTTGCTAATACTAACAGAGAACACGGTCTATCTTCTGGTTTGCGTTTCAATATTGATCCACGAAATATCCCGCTAGCATTTTACCCGTTTCTTACGACGAAAAAACGGGTTCTTTTCCGTCCCCACCTGAAACTATACTGGGCTAACCTTGACGCATTTTCGTTGTCGGGCTGCATTTTATAGCTTGGTTCTGGTGGCATGAATGCGAGTTTTGACACAATACTACTTGGCCACGGTGGGCAGCAGAACAAACAACACAGTTCGCGTAATGTGATTCGGGATGGCGGTGGCGGTGTGCCAGCATTGCCAAACGGGTCCATAGCGACCGTAGTTGATTGAACCGATGAGTGATTTTGACGACCGATTCGCTGATGTGAAAAGCTTGCCGTCTTCTCCAGCTGAAGCTACATGCTTGTTCGTTATTTGTTTGCTCAACAAATGCCAGTGGAAAACGCGCAGACAGAGTAAACAAAAACGTAATGCAAAGGTATAACGCCAATACCCACTATCTCGTGTGAAATTCTTCGCGTGAGCTTGCAGATAAAATTTGAACGCGAGACTGCTATGCCGTATCCTTGTGATTGATGAGGCGATGTTTTAGGCTTACCGTAAACACCTTTATAGAGCCCCCGGAATAGAGCCGATGGCCTGGGGGGTTATGTACCCAGGGGGGTTTGGGGCAGTGTAGTGGCTGGGGGGGATGGGGGGATTCCCCCCCTAAGGAGTAGGTACCTTGCAACCAGTGCTGCGGCTACCTTTGCGGGGCGGGTAGGGTACATAGGTGAAAAAATCCGGGGCGGGTAGGGGGGTAGTGTACCTGGAATCTTGGGGGGGAATCCGGTTTGGGGGAGGGGGGGGAAGAATTTTCGGGGCGGGTAGGGTACAATACAAGTTTTTTGGGTGCCCATTTTTATATGCTATAAAGTGCATATATCGCGCGTAGCGCGCGATTTTTTGCACTTTTAAGGATTTTCGGTCGAAATTTGGGCATTTTTGACCGAAAATGGGCATTTTGAGGGCGATTATCGGGGCGGGGAGGGTCGCAGGGCGGGGCGGGTAGGGGGGTAGTGTACCCAACCACCCCTTGGGGGGATGGGGGGAAGGGTAGGTACCTTGCAATATAGTAGTGGCAGGGGGGGTTGGGGGGTTACCCCCCTCTCAGTACTTACCTACCACAAAACCCGAGGGGGTTGGGGGGTTGAGTACTTACCTCTCACAACTCCAAATCATACCTCTCACAAGCAATTTTATACCTTTTTAAGGCAAAAACCGGTATTTTTCGACCTTATTTTCCCAAAAATCGCGCGACGCACCCATAATACCTATTTTTAAGCGATTTTCGGCGAAAATTCGGACAAAGTGCTATTTTTACCTAATTTTTTGGCCAAAACTGTATCACAAAAACGGTGTTTTTTCGCCTTTTTGGGTGACCAAAATCATACCTCTCACGCTTCCGGTCCCAACCCCGCATCATACTTACCTCCCACACATGGGCCTGCCACTACACTGCCTTGCAACCACCCCGAAGGGTACCTTGCAACCATCAATGTATGGTTTTTATAGGCAAAAAGTGGGTGTTTTTCGGCCTCAAAACCCCAAAAATCGCGCGCTCCGCGCGCAAACCTTCATATAATAGGTATTTTAGGGAAATTTTCGGCCAAAATGCAAAAAAGTACCAATTTTTCGGCCAAATTTGCAGTATAATGCATGCAAAAAACACCCTTTTTCTTACCTCAGGGGTACCTTGCAACCTCCCGGAGGCTGGGTAGGGGGTACCTTGCAACCATCTGGATCCATCCCCCCCCCAAGGGTACCGACCATTTGCCTGCCACTACACTGGTTTGGGGGTTGGGGGGGGGGTTAGGTTTTGGGGTGAAAATTTTTAATGTGTTTATTATGTGTGGAAACGTGTGAAAACGTATGGGGTAATTTGACCTTGACGTAAAAACCACTGATTTTACACTAATTTTGGCCATTTTGGTCAAAAATTGGCACTTTTGAGGCAAAATCGGGGGGGATACCTACTGTACCAGAGTGAAAATCGGTGGGGGATACCTACTGTACCATGCCAAACATCGGGGGGATACCTACTGTACTAGGCGAGGGGGTTACCTATACTTGCGTATTTTTCCGCAAAATATATTTTTGGAAAAAAACCGTTTTTTTCGGAAAAAAACCGTTTTTTTCCAAATATTTTTCCAGTACTTAAGGATACCCATGGTCCAAAAACGCCTATTTTGGAGAAAATTTTGTCTGGAAATGGCCTGAAACAGGCTAAAAATGCACCTGGAGATTAAAAAGTGTTCATTTTGAACTGTTTAGCACCTAGAGCCCCCCGTCATACAGCCCCCCAAAAAGGGGTCAGTGAATTAAAGTGCAAGGGACATAATTCATATTTGGAAAATGGGACCATTTTTTGTTGCTGGAACTGAAAGCCGCAATCAAGATGACCACCCTTCAAAAAGAAGTACCGTCGAAAAGTGTCAAATGAACTGTCCAAAAGTGTGCCAAAGGTGCACCTCTGGGAGTATAAGCACCAACTGATCTAGCCGCCCCCCGGACATGATTTTCAGGCATCGTACGGAAGCAGCACATCACCGAACGAACGAAGTTGGAAAATCGATGTTGCACGATATGATCGTCACACCGACGGAGTGAGTTGAAAAATCATAAGTCCTTCAAAAAGGCTCATTTCGCGATTCTGAAACCGGTTCTGGAACCGGTCAAATTTGCCGTATTAGTTTATGTTTCATTGAAGTGCACCGGTGTGTATCGGTGTCCACTCGTAGAGGTCGATACCTTTGGTGGACCACCTTCTGTTGCGTCCCCAATGTACATAGTCTTATATATGTAATCACCGAAACATTTTCAGTTCGATGTGTCAACAAGTGTCAACGGATCGGAAGTCAAATGAAAATGTTTCGGTGATTGCATATATAAGACTATGTACATTGGGGACGCAACATAGTGGTGCACAGGTACATTTATGCACGTTTGTTGTTCGTTCTTCAGAGCACATAACACGCCTCTTAGGCGGCCTTCACAATGCATGCGGGTTGCGGGTTGCGGGCCGAGGTAATGCGGGCCCGCAAAAATTGAATCCGCACTAGGTTTCACAATGCAATGTGCGGGTTGCGGGCCAGAAGTTCTAATTGAAGCAAACCCGCAACCCGCAGTTCCTTGCCCGCATGCGGGTGCATTGTGAAACCAAAAAAACGCGGGTTGCGGGCGAAGAGGAGTTTAGGAAACGTCACAAAGAATAACATTCATGAGCTCTTCTTTGTCAATACTAACTTCGAAAAACATGTTCAGGTACTGGTCGCACAAAAAGTTTACAAAAAGTGGTCAAATTTTTTTCCTGAATCGTGAAGCAGGAAAGTGACAGGGCAGTGACGTTGCGTTGCGCGATCGCACACAAGGCATGCAGTCTACAAATTTCGTCTGTGCATTTCGCAAACATTTACCGCTAACTAATAATAATACCGACATATAGGCAATCCGCCAGCTCATGGCACTCAACACGCACAGGCTGCACGCTACATTACTGCCGTCAATGAATGCATCTATTCTCTGCAGTTATCCGTTGAAACATCCCTAAATTTTGCAACAGTGCAGAAAAGTGTCATGTCAAGCAGCTAATTAAAACCGAGTAAATTATAAAGCGACCATCGAAGTATAACACTCGTTCAAAGTGTACATTTTGTTTAGAAAATGGCGTGTGCTGCTAGATGCGCTGTGTGTATAAAGTGCCATGAGCCGATGGATTGCCTATACATATAAACACGTGGACTCCGTTTTGGACACAATGGGATTGCAGATACTCGTTGTTTTCAGTTGTTTGGAAAGCTGAGCACGAAAGTTTCTGAAGAAGCCTGTACAAATTTAGCATGCAAATTGATTACGCAAATAAAGATAAGCGTGTTATGCTTGGCACACTGTTCTTGGAATTCTGCAACATCGAAAACACATAGAAAGTCGAAAACTTGTGCTCTCTGAGCAATGGGTCAACAAAAATCAACCATCCGAGCATGCGCTGAGGACCCAAACCCGCAAAAAAATAGGATCAGTTCTAATCGAGAAAATGCGGGTTGAGGGCCGATTTGGCACGCAAACCGCAAGCTTCTAAGTGAAGGAAACTCTGAGTGCCGGTAGCGGGTTGCCCGCCGGGCTCGGCCCGCAATCCGCGACCCGCAACCCGCATTTCTTGTGTCTTCACAATGCACAGTGCGGGTTGCGGGCCGATGTGGCCCGCAACCCGCAACCCGCATGCATTGTGAAGGCCGCCTTATTGACGAATAGACACGAACAGGGTAGTACTTGGGGGGAGGGGGGTGGGGGGGGGGTCCCCCCCAATTCATCTATCTATCGTCAACACTTTTTGATTTCATCTATCTATCGTGAACACTTATGGGCAAATCTATCTATCGTCAACAATTCTGGGAACAATCTATCTATCGTCAACACATTTCGACCCCAAAATGGGTATTTTTGCCTCAAAATGGGTAATTTTGTCCCAAATAGGCAAAAAATCGCGCGCTACGCGCGGATTAAGTACATTTTCATTAATATTTACACATTATTACCTAGTACACTATACTATACCTTGATTTTTGGCGACCCCCCACCATCTATCTATCGTCAACAAGTTTGGGTCGACCCCCCCCCCAGATTTCGGATTTGGGTCATCTATCTATCGTCAACACATTTCGGGTCCCAATCTAGGTATCGTCAACACCCTGACCGCCTGACCAAGTACTATACTGTCATAAAGAACCGTTTTTTATTTTTCGTGAAAAAAACGGTTTTTTTCGAAAAAAAAACGTTTTTTTCCAAATACTTTTCCAGTACTTAAGAACGTAATTTCGAAAAATATAACAATTTCAGTGCAAAATTTGTTCGAAGTGACGAGAGTGCTCTTGAAGAGTGTTGAAGTCAGTCGAAAACACTTGGTTTATACGCTTTTTGGCCCATTTTGGGCCGGTTAATTTTTGTGCTCGACCCAATTTTTCACTGAAATCGAAAAACTCATCAGTTTTGCATTACAATTTTTTGGAAAAATTGGAATAAAGTACCGATATTTTTCCGATCAAAAACCGAAAAGATACCCACGGAAAAATAAATGGAAAAGTATTCGGGTCTCGAAAAAAACGGTTTTTCTTCGGTTTTTTTCGGAAAAAAACCGGTTTTTTTCCCGCCTGCCAGTATACCAAGTACTACACTGGCACACGAATAAATGCAATTACAAGCGAAAAAACATTCTCAAACCCCTTTTTAGGGGTTTTTGGGGGTATTTTTGGGAACAATTTTTCAGGTTTGGGTTGGGTCAGTGAATTAATAGAGGCTCCCCGGAATAGAGCCCCCCAAAATGGGGTCAGTGAATTAATACCGTAAAAACCTAAATAGAAGGGGGGGGCTCTATTAACTCACTGACCCCATTTTGGGGGGGCTCTATTACGGGGGGGGCTCTATTCCGGGGGCCTCTATTAATTCACTGACCCGAACCTGAAAAATTGTTCCCAGAAATACCCCCAAAAACCCCTAAAAACGGGTTTGAAAGGATGTTTTTTCGCTTGCAACCGCATTTATTCGTGTCTATTCGGCAATAGGAGGCGTATTATGTGCTCTGAACAAACAACAAACGTGCATAAATGTACCTGTACACCACTATCAAGCCTTAATACACTACAGTATAGGGGATGTTACTTTGGGGGGGGGCTCTATTCCGGGAGGGGCTCTATTAATTCACTGACCCCTTTTTGGGGGGGCTGTATTACGGGGGGGGCTCTATTCCGGGGGGGGCTGTATTTAGGTTTTTACGGTAGAGCCCCCCAGTGCACTCCGGAGATTTGGGAGATCGGGCCGGGCCGGGCCGAGCCGGGACGCGGTTACCAGGCCCGATCCTAATCTCTGCGCGTCTGCGGTCAAGGTCACTCAATCCTGCGATCGACTACCGTATTGTCGGAAATAGAACCCCCCCCCCCCATTAATTGAATCCCCCTAAATGGCTCGAAATCAAAAATAGAACCCCCCATTAATTGACCCCCCCATTAATAGAACCCCACCCCCAACCTTCACCGTACCACAAATTAGTGGTACGGTAAGGCTGTGTTGTTGTTTCAAACGTTGTTTAAGCTTGCGTACACAACAGAATACAGCTTTTTAAGCATAATTATAATTGCCGCTGTTAAAGTTAGAATAATACCGAAAACAAGCCATTTTTATGGGCATCAGTAACAACGATTTTTTTCGTCGGGGGGCCAAATGAACAATATAACCCCCCATTAATTGAACTCCCCCAAATGACCCCAGTGAAAAAATAGACCCCCCGGGTTCTATTTCCGACAATACGGTATTTTGTTCTCTTTCATTGGGTTTCGCAGCAGCGGTCGGCTTCGAAAAAAGTAAATCGGACGGTTGATGGAAGACTAATTACTATTGTAATCAGTTTATCCTGCAGAGGCTCTGGCGGGAAGACTCATTATTTCTTTGAAAATAAAACGGATTAAACGGAATCCCTGTAATGGGTTTTCCCCCCAGGGCCGTTTCCCAGGAAGACTCATTATGCATGTTGTATGTGCCCGGCGTGTATTCAGCCTAAGCCTAAGCCTAAGTTTAAGCCTAAGCCAAGGCTGAAACCAACATATATGCCTAAACGTGAGCGTAAGCCTAAGCCTAAGCCTGAGCTCAAGCCTGAGCCCAAACATTGGTTCAGGACCACGTTCCAGCTGGATTCCGTTTAATCCGTTTTATTTTCAAAGAAATAATGAGTCTTCCCCCCAGCACGCAAAAATCCGTTTAATCCGGTTAATCCGTTTAATCCGTTTTATTTATAATGAGTCTTCCCGGCACGAATCGGACAAGATAGCACCAGAAGGACTCACTTCGGCCGACCGTTGCTCACCTAATGCTTAATTTCGACGGGGAGATAGAATTGTATGCTCGTTCTCGTCATCCGTTGCTGAGTTTGCCGTTGTTGCGTGTTGGTTGCGCTAGTTTGATTGGTCTAATCTCACCGGTGCATTTCCATTGTCGTTTTTCATTCATGTTCACATTCTTTGTTATTAACACTGTTTTAATTTAAGGGTTTTTCCGGATCTTGTGAAGGTCTTCGCGTAAGCTTGCAGATAAAATTTGAATTTGAATTTGAATTCACACAAACGGAATCCAAGTGACCCGAAACTGCCGTATCCTAATTGTGTTTATGTCTTGTTTCAGGCTTTAAATTAGGCGTGGACATGAGAAATGTGCACAGGTCTTCCTGGCTGGGGCCTAAGCCTTAGCCTGAATAGAAGCCTGAGCCAAAAGTTGATCGAAACAGAAAACCAGAGTTGGATTCCGTTTATGTGAATTCTATCTCCAGTTTTAATTCCGATACGCTGTGTAATTATACTAAAATATAATACCGTAACGTAAAAACCAAAATACGCCCCCCCCCGGAATAGAGCCTCCGCCGTAATACAGCCCCCAAAAGGAGTCAGTGAATTAATAGAACCCCCCGGAATAGAGCCCCGCCCACCTAAGTAACACCCCCTATACAGTAGTGTATTAAAGCTTGATAGTGGTGCACAGGTGCATTTATGCACGTTTGTTGTTCATTCAGAGCACATAATGTGCCTCTTATCGACGAATAGACACGATTAAATGCGATTACAAGCGAAAAAACATACTTTCAAACCCCTTTTTAAGGGTTTTTGGGGTATTTATGGGAACAATTTTTCAGGTTCGGGTCAATGAATTAATAGAGGCCCCCGGAATAGAGCCCCCAAAATGGGGTCAGTGAATTAATAGGGGTCTATTTAGGTTTTTACGGCACATAGAAACGCGAACAAGTTGATTCGTACGTTGTACCACATCGAGAAAAGAGCAGTGAAAATACTGCGATTTCGGGGTCCTTTTCCTTCTTCCTTCCGAAACGGTGCGCCCCTTCAGAGGCCAAATAAACCAAAGGTGGGCCACAGGGCACCTGTGCCACGCCACCTGGATCCGCCCTTGTCTAATAGTTTGGGGTCATAGTTCTCAGTCAGTCTCAAATGCTAATCGTATACGTAAACCTCTGCCTGCGATTTTCCACCATCACCTTCGTTTATTGCCACTGTGTAATTTGCCACCACACATGCGGATGCACCTGGGACTTTTAGCTTCATAATAACGAAATCCAAGGTGCAAATTGCAAATGCTGTTTTGACAGAGGGCACACGTATTGGTATTACAGCAGCACGCCATCTCGTGTTTTTGTGTTCCAAAATACTGGCTCCATGACATCTCATTGAAGGGGACCTTTCGCATTTTAATTCAAACCCCTTTCAAACCTCGCATGTGTTTAGACAGTGGTCAACGCGTCATAAAAGTCAAACACACCGGAGGTCTAACGTTCAGCATGCGGCCAGGAGATGCCCTTCAAGAGGAACATCCGGGAACAAAATCAAATGTGGACCATCCCAATTTCTACCTGCGCACTCAGGCAACTCGCCTGATGACAAGGGCGGTCAAGGCGCAGAATGTTTCGCACGATATTTGCCGCTGCCTCACTATAGAATTCCGCTTTTCTTTTTATTTCGAATTGCAATTTGTTCATGCTTGGCTGCTAAATGTTTCAAGGTCTACTTGTCGTTGAAATTCGAAATAAAAAGAAAAGCGAAATCCATAGTTAGCGGCGTTGCAAGTTTCATGCGAAACATTCATTCGCCTTGGCATCTTTTTGATCAAGCAGTTTGCCTGAATGCGCAGGTATAAATTGGGCTGGTCCGCGGCACACTTGTTCCCGGATGTTCCTCTTGAAGTGCATCTCCTGGTCGCATGCGGCAGATTGGGTTCTTGGTGCGTGAGAGTTTAAAGGGTGTGTCTAACGTCTTCTAACCCCATGTTTTGTTGGGCGGAATTGAAAGATGACCTCGAAAGGCCGCCGTGTGCACAAAACCGCGTCTTCTAACTAGCCAAATCGCGAAATCTTGAGGGTTACTTTTCGAATTAAATCAATTTCCGGACACAAAATTCAGACTGAGCTGACGAAGAAAAGCTACGAAGCGAAACACACACAAACCAGCTTCTATGTGTTAAATGAAACATTCATTATGTCCACAGTCAAGCCAGCAGCCAGAGCGGTGTGTGTTGAGCGTCTACGTGCATTGTATAGGCGGCTGAGCCGCGCTTAAACATGCAATGTTTCAGCAGAAAAATGCCAAACGTGAGTAGCGCCCACTCAAAAGCGCCTGGAGTTTTGTGTCCGGAAATTGATTTAATTCGAAAGGTAACTCTCAAGATTTCGCGAGTTACAAGACGCTGTTTTTTGCACACGCCGGCCTGTCGAGGTCATCTTTCGATCGCACCTCATAAAACATGGGGTTAAGAGACGTTAGACACACCCTTTAATAACGCTCTGAACAACATTCAAATGCGTGCTAAGTTTGAAGGCGGTTTGAAATGCGAAAGGCCCCCTTTAAAGTCCATATTAAATTTTGGAAAAAAGACCAAAGGACAAGTTCCTATTTTAGCTTCAGCATGTTTTTCGTTTTGAACTTGCATCAGTAAGCATTAATCGTTTTATTCAGTTCAGTAGTTTTTAAAATCAGTCAGGTCAGGTGTAGTAAAGCCATGAAAGCACGCGAAGCAGTATCAGTGGAATCGACAGCATCAGGATAAAAGCAGTATCGTTTTTCATTGCTAGTCTCACTTGGAATCAAAAGCATTCGATTAGACTAGATTAGCATGTCACAAAACCAGACTAAAAATTTGAAATAGGCGAACACATCTTGACTTTAGGGAGCGCATTTTCCCCAAGGATCCATTTTTGCCACTAAATGTTCCCAGAATTAGCAAATTTTCAAAGCTTTTGGGGGCACAATGGCTTTTCCTGTGTGCGCCCCTGATTCAAGACCTAATAAGGCACGCAGCTGGCGCAAAGAAACAAACAACAAATTTATGACAAAACCTCTTAATGAATTTCACTCTCGTTTCTCTGCTACCAGCCACATGCACTTTGCAATAAAATTTTCGCTTCAATTTTTAGCATCAGTTAAAAATACCAGTTTGAATTATGGATCATGTAAATGAAACACAACAACCTTCAGAATCGGTGACACGTGGGGAATGGCGCTTGGAAATGTATCAGCATCAGCAGGGTTACACGTAATAGTAATATTTGGCATGCACAAGTTATGAAAATGGAATTCGAATTTTGGTATGTGTTCTGAGTAAATGGATTTTTAGAAGTTGAAGTAAAAGCCATGGTTTGAAGCCCGTCAATTTAGTTATTTGTGTCGCTTGGTGAGCTTTGCGTCTGCGCACATCGGTTCGGTTCGTCGTATTGCTGCAGCAGTGAAAAGCAATATCAGTTTCCTAATCCTTTCGAGATGTCAGACTCTACAATATCGGGCACATTATTGCTGTGACGAATTCCAAAAAATCGTCAATGAATGCATCCAACTTTTGTACCGAAGTATGGTCAGCCAAAACGGAAGAAAAATCGAGGCAAGACAACAGCACAACCTTGATGACAGCATCGGCGTACTGCACAATGAATCGATCGAGCCAGGTGATTGAGCTAGGCGCCAGTGAGTGGCCCTCGAGGAATCCCAGATGTCCACCGTGTTTGGTCAGAATGAAACACGTGTCGCGTTTGTCTTCTACAACGCGTTTAGATCAATTTGATTATTGTCTTACAACGTTTCAAAATTAGGCGATCATCTAGGCCAGACAACTAACGAATGAGCTCCTTGGCAGGCATCCACAGACTCGGTGGAATCAGAGGGTCATCAAGTGCGTTCAAGAATGCCATCGGCACTTCCAACTGGAAAACAATCGACGGATAAACGTTCGGTGACTGGTAACTTTGATGATCCATTGCAAGCAACCGTACCTGTGAAAGCACATTGATCGAGCTGACGGCATCATAGTATTCCTGCACAGTATCGTAGCCGAACACACGTCTGAAACGACAAGGACGATTTTTTTATTTGTGCGTAAAGTCATTACAATGGGAAATGAAACGGAACGCCAACCGATTGTAGTATTCGTCGATATAGAAGATGGATGTAGCCGCCCACAGCTTGTCGATTGGCACAATGCCACGCCTCACCCACGGCAACACGGCCTGAACAAATGTGGTGTTAATGATGAAATTGTGTTGCAACAACGAGTAAAACCACGGCCAACCCAATGACCTTTTCATAATTCCGTCTCAGCAATCGTTTCACGTTTTCGGTGATGATGTAGTTGTACGCACGTCGCCCACCCTCCCATTCGTGGTAGATTTCGATTGATCTAAAAGGTAGAAAGATAAAAATTTGAAACAAACCAACGTCTTTGGCAAGACATAAAATTATCACAAAAGCAATTTCAACGCACTTTCGAGCATCATATCCCTGACAGACGGACAGTCCGGCCACAATCCTGTCCCTGCATTCGCGATCGGTCTTAATGAGAAACTGTGTTGTGATGTTTGCGCCCATGCTGAATCCGACACACACAAATCGGGTCTCCGGATATAGCTCGCACAGTCGGTGCATCATCGCGCTCAGCTCGTCCGTGCAACCTGGTTGGAAGTTGATAAATGATCATAATAGATGAGAGAATGACATTGGTGCAACACGACCATAGTGTGCGCTTTCATATACGAACGAAACATTGCCTTGCTACCATCATTTGTGCAGGCGTGCATATTCTTCAAGAAACAACTCTTGCACCAACCGTAACCGAAGATTCTTGGCGAAGTCAATTCCATGTCCTTGAGTGCTCCGAGATGATTCAATACAACGCACCGATATCCGTTCTCCTGCGCAAAATGCACACACGTTCGAATGTAGTTGCTCTCGCTGCTGTTGGCTATGCCCGGCGTCAGCGCCAACGTGTAGTCACCTGTAATTCGTGTTTGTTTCGATACACGTTTACAACAAAAATGTTGGTAAGTAAATCACGTCAAACGGTTGGCTAAGCGAACAATTAAATGCAACGAACGTCCAGAAGGATGATCACATTCGGGTTCGAACACGTCAAAACTGACAGTCGTGCCATCGGCCAGTTTCACCTGATAATCAGGGAAACGTAAGTAGGACTAGTACTGAGTAAAGCGCACCACACATCATAATAAATTCAAAACGCAAGTTGTGATTAGCTCTGGGTTGTGTTGTGTTAGCACCGCAGATTATACGACATTAGAGTTAGCAACAAAAATGCACACCGCATGTCGGTTGTTGAACTGTCGTCGCAGCAGGGCATGACCCAAAACACCGTAGAATCCTGTTTGCAAATGGCCGTTGCGACCCCAGAGACGTGGCGCGCGATAACTAAAGTTGATTATCGATCATTAAGGATGATTATTTGAAGCAAAACATCGATTGACATACATCTTTACTTGAAATACTGAAGTCGCACTCACATTTCTCTCAGCATTGGTATTGCATGCACCACGTTTGCCATCTGATCGTCTTTCGATGATGAAATGTACGTTTTCGGCACTTCGCATCGGCTAAAAAAAGACAATTTTATTTGAATCTGTGTCATTTATATACACTAGCAGCAGCACCTCAACAGCCAACCTGAAGCATTGTAGAAAGCGAATAATGAGAAAAACGGCGATGATCACAAAGAACCATGCCGGCGCACTCAGCAGAGGCATCATGAGGACTGCCGTCCCCGGCACCAAAGCCGATACGGTCTGGAATTTGTTAAGTCGAATCTTGTATTTTATCAGTGTGAATGATTCATAATTTCATTTCAGTATTTATTTGTTGTATGTATTGTATTGCCAAAAAAATCGCAAACCAAACAAACGCCCAACATATCTCTCGCACTGGATAACCGGACACGCTTTTTGAAAGGAAAATTGTGGAATTAGTCATTGTCGCTTGTAAATAGGGTTAGAGCAGTGCTGTGGCTGAGGGGGTCCCCCCAACGGTACCCTACCCGCACCGGCCTGGTACACTCCAGATGTCGGGTGTCGGGTTTTTTGGCACCGACACCCGACACTTACGGTTCAAAACATCAGTTTTGCTGAGAGAATTTTGAAAAAACTTTTCTCCAAACCAAATGTTTCCGGTGACGCAGGATGTGACATTTTGGTGTTTATTTCGTGTGAAAAAAACTTGAATTCAGTAACTTGAGCCAAAAAATTGCACTAAATGATGCAAATGAGCAAAAAATTTGCCTGGTTTTGGTCCAAAACTAGGTGTCGTCGAGTCGTGTCGGGTTTTTTCAAAAATTAGGTGTCGGGTTTTTTGGAACTGTCGGGTGTCGGCTTTTTTCTCAGATGTCAAATGCCGGCTGTCGGGTACCCCCCCTCCCGACCTCTAACCCTACTTGTAATAATATATACACCCGGATCAGGATGAGGTTGTGGGGTTAAGATCCCCACAACACTATGGACATGGGCACAGCAGCCAGCAACATATCAATCAGCCTTACCTCCATTTTGAAGGATTCAAATCCGCACACGGCGTATCACAATTTCGCAAAGAGCGTGGTTGGATGGATCACAGTGATCTAAAAAAACGGTGTGTCGCGCGTTGCCTGTCTTGTCGTCGAATGTGTTGCGCATGCGTTAATGTGGATGGGGCCTGGAGCGGATGGAGTGCAGCTTCGTTGTCGTTTTTTTCAATCCTTCCCTTCCCGTCTTAGAATTAAACTGACCAGGAAAAAGTCAGTTTTCAAGGCCTCAAGGGTAAGAGTGAAACCCCAAAGGCAAAAAGAGCTTTCGGAAAAAATCGCCAAAATGCCCTTTTTACGGGGATTTTTTTTTCAAAGGGGGCAAAAATACCGTAAAAACCTAAATAGAAGGGAGGCTCTATTAATTCACTGACCCCATTTTTGGGGGGCTCTATTACGGGGGGCTCTATTCCGGGGGGGCCTCTATTAATTCACTGACCCGAACCTGAAAAATTGTTCCCAGAAATACCCCCGAAAACCCCTAAAAATGGGTTTGAATTTGAAAGGATGTTTTTTCGCTTGTAATCGCATTTATTCGTGTCTATTCGTCAATTAGAGGCGTATTATGTGCTCTGAACGAACAACAAATGTGCACAAATGTACCTGTGCACCACTATCAAGCCTTAATACACTACTGTATACTGTATACTGTAAACTGTATATTCAAAGTAAACCCCTTTTTGGGGGTTTTCTGGGAACAATTTTTCAGATTTGGGCCAGTGAATTAATAGAGGCCCCCCGGAATAGAGCCCCCCGTAATAGAGCCCCCCAAAATGGGGTCAGTGAATTAACAGAGCTCCCCCTTGCATTTCGGTTTTTACGGTATTTCGGTTTTTTTACGGTACACTGGTTCGTCGAAGGTGCGCCCAAAACAACCTGAGCGCTACTCCATCCAGTGTAGTAGTTCCTGGTCCCGCGGGGAAATTAGTGTACCTCCCTACTTTTTCGGAGGGGAAATTAGTGTACCTCCCTGGGGGGAAGGGGGGAAGACCCAAAATCAGGAAAAAGTCACTTTTTGAGGTAGAAAATTTGACCTATTTTTACCCCTTTTTGGAAAAAATTCTTCATAAAAAGGTATTTTGGCGACTTTTGAGAACATTGACCTAAAAATCACAATCTTTAGGCCTAAAAATGCCCATTTTAGGCCTAAAAATGGCCATTTTAGGCAAAAATTGGGGAAATTAGCGTACCCGGAGGGGAAATTAGTGTACTAACTAGTGTACCTTGGTCGGAGGAAATTAGTGTACCTTAGGGGGGGTCCCCCTCCCCCCCAGGAACTACACTGACTCCATCTGACATTCTGACTCAATGGTGTGGCTGGGGGGGGGGGGGGGGGGGGGGGGGGCCCCCCCGCATGGTAGTGCCCCCCCCCTGTTGTGTGGTGTCCCCCCCCCCCCCTTTGTTCCCCCCCCCCTTTCCACTTTTTTTTTAAAATTTTATAAATTATAATTTTCTTAAATGCGAGAGAGCGCGCGCGCGCGCATATTTTTCCTTTTTTTTTTTAAAATAAAAATTTTTTCATGCCCCCCCCCCCCTGCCCCCCCTCCAGCCCGGTTGGCCGTTCCCGCCCTTTTGGTCCCTTGACCCCCGCTTCTGACTTGGTGACTTCTGACAACTTTTTTATTGAAACTGAAAGCAAGAATTTCCTTCCCTGACTCCCACCCCAAAGCCCAAAATATAGGTTCAGAAAAATCGCAAAATTATGACAAAAATCCTAGAACCAAATAATAACCAAAAAAATCGGGCCTTTCTCTTTCTATTCGTTTTGTGAGCACACCACCTCTGAAACGTGCCGGGAAAACTGATTATAAATAAAACGGATTAAACGGACTTTCCGGATTAAACGGATTTGCGTGCTGGGGGGAAGACTGATTATGGACTGGAAAATAAAACGGATTAACCACCACGCAAATTGGATCATCATGTTGGACAAGTGACTAAAACGAAAAAATGCAGTCATCTTCATGTGACAGACAGTGCTATGTCAACATAAATTGAAAATGAAGAGAAGTTATAATATACTCCAGTCCCTATGATTCCGACGTCACGTTCACACAATGATGACTCAAAGTGCACACATACAGTTTACATCCAGTTCTGAGGATGGTGACAAATGTATGTCGTTACACGCAACCACACCACGCGGCCAGCCAGCTTGGTCGGATGTAACGGTGTCGGAATTTTACTCAAACATTTTGTATCGCTTTGTGACTGCATCGTGGTCGTACGTAACAGGCGCGTTCCCTTACGTCGTTGTTGTTGTTTGTTGCGTTACGCACCGCTACTGTCTCGCCGGGCCACAGAAGAAAATTCATCATTTTGCCTTTCAGAGTGAATGGCCGGCAGACACAGTTGTGTTTTTTATGCCAGCCTCTGTACTCGAGTCGAAACTATGACAGACAGCTCGTTGTCTTGTAGTATTTGAACAATCGAAGTTTAATCGATAGAATGCAATCCCCAAACATGAGCAACGTCACTGTGAAATCCGAATTCGAAGTGGATATCCCTGATTGGATGCGATCCACACCGACTGATATACGCGTGTCCCAAACAAGTACGATGCAACGGTCCTACATTGATCAACGTCGAGCACAGAAGAAACGACAAACGCACAAAATCAGTCGGACGACGTCGGTCTCCACCTTTCATCCCTACCAGGACGCGTGCTGCTCGAGAGTCAATGACACGGTGTCGGATGACGTTAGTGCCTGCCTGATGTTCCACAGGCCCCGCATTTCGATCACTTGTCATGCACTAAACATACCCAGCAGCACCACCTTATTTTAGCTGCTGGATGACCGACCCAGTTACGCGTATGGCTCAGTCCCTATGCGCGCGTGGTTGCGGACTAAACCGATCAGTGTGATACGTCTCGACCAACCCGATCGATTGGTACTCAAAACCGCCGGTCAGTGGAATCAGGGTGTTATCTTATGAACTGACCACCGTTTCAGCAACTGTGTCATGCATGAGGTCTCTTGAGCATTCTAGTAGCTTATGATCGTCTGTATGCAACTTTGCACCTATAAGAAATCACACACAATTTTGCCGTAACTGCCAACAGCCGCACCACGCAACTACAACGTCGGACACAATATATAGGCCATTGTGGCAACAACTGCACACCTAATTTGTCATCCCGCCGGCTTGCAAAGAAACACCGCAGATGTCAATTCATTTGCTCGGGTGCAAAACTGCGAGTCCGCATTGCGCAACATCAACACCATTAGGAAACAATGAGCAACAATGGAAACCAAAAACGAGCACAATTTAGAATGGTAATGGATTTGAGAGCTCAGCGACATACGTTGAACGAACAGATGTCGATTACTAAAGACAAGCACGAAAACTGAAATTGAGAAAGAGCAGGAGTTAGGACGATATGAATGTAGTTAATGTCGTTAAACAAATGATAACAATATACTCTATTTTATCTTTTAGTTTGCCGCAAAGTTTTGGCAACGGATTTTATTCCATGACTTTGTCGTGTGTTTGGCGTACTCGGAATAAAGAGAGAGAGAGCAGATGCTGACGTGACAAGCATCGAATCAAAAACGCTTGCAATCGAAAGGTCATATGTTCGTCATGTGATAAAATGAATTTGCTATCGTCATGGCCTGGTGATAAGCGGCAGGATCATCACTCATTTTCTAAGATTCTTCTGTGCACCATCTTCCACTCTCCTCCCTCTCACAGCCTTATCACTGATATATACACACATGCACATAAGGTGTGTTGTAAGGTGCGTTTGCGTTATATTATATCAGCCTGGTTGGGTTCAGTTTGGGTATCCTTGAGCTTAATTTTCAAAATGATACAGCAGTTATTATTCTGATACCGGGAATTGGACCCTGATAATTCAGGCCAACAATTGTCTGTCTGCATCTCGGACATGCTCTTTCCTCGCTCTGCTGATAGCGTGCTTTTGTGTACGCAGTCACGTGTTGCACTTTGATCGCGGTGACCTGCCAACCAACAGAACTGGCTCTGTATTGCGATAGTTGGGGACCTTGAATAAAAATGTGGTCGGTACAAATCTAAGATGTAACGCAAAATCGCATGCAGGTGCTTTCTTCAAGCTGAAGGAAGTTGCAGCAAATTATTCCCATCCGCAGTCGAAACACTGGTTTTTGGGCGGGACACACAAGATCCGTGGGTGAGCCAATTGGAAGCAAGACCATGGCCATGGCCAGTTTCAACCAAGCATCGCTATGCAGAGTACCACCAACAATTACACATGCCAGCATAATCGAGTCGTATGCTTGCACACATCCTTGCTGCCCTACATAAGAAGCAACAATCATCATCTCGAAAACAGGCCAGCTGCACATGCTCACAAAGGGCTCGGTTGTATCTGGGATAAAACGAACATCCTGAAAGATGAAAAGTAGAATGCAGTTGCTTTTTGGGCACCATTTGAAACATGTTGAGATCTTTCTTCCACGACTCTATCCCAATAATTACGATTGACAACGCGGAACGGACCACATGTTTCGTGTTTGCCAATCTGCTTGTGTGTTGATGCTTGTGTACCTACATGTGAAATGTGTTGAGCATAAAATGTTGCCATTCAACAACCAAAATATACTGTAGATACGTTAGGTATAGACGCATTACTCATTTGTCAAAATCAGCTAAACATTTTAGTTGCACAGCACCGTGTATGTGCGAACCCTGGGCCCGTTTTGAAATAATACAATAATACAATCCGACTTAGAGTACAGAGTTGTTGAGTCCGCAGACAGACCGTTTTTGCCACGCCACACGAACAGAACCGAAAAAATTTACCCTGTTTCTGGTCAATGGTTCAGTGAGTGACTTGCGACTGTGTCACCACAACACAGCGTCCGTGGAACTTGCATACTTTCCGCCATCTTTTTTCCTCCTGTTTGGCGTGGTCCTCCACCCAAATTGTCCAAAGGACGTTAGCTTGTTGCACTGACACTCATTGATTCATGGCCGCCATTTAGGTTTTACGTGCTAAAGTTCCATCGCAAATGTTTTTGTTTTTTCTATTGTGTCTGTAGTTGTTCTGCTTCGTCGACACAAACCAACATCGACACCACGCTTGTTTTGTCTACAAATATAACAGATCAATGGTCAGCAGCTTACAAGTACTCGGGTAAAAACTAGAGTGTTCGATTAGCTGACTATTTCTTATGATGGAGTCCAATAATATTTGTTTAGATTTCTTGTTTGTTACTTCCAGATTCTAACGCATCGATTCGACAAACCAAAGCCATAAATCGAAGGGTGTACACTCGCCATTCGAATACACTCTCTCAATTTGACCAAAAAAGTCACGCTAATTCCCAAATGCATAATAATCAGCCAACTGCAAGCCCTCGCCGTCCTCCACCTGCAAACAACAACAGCCATGTCGGTAGCGACAACCCCATGACTGTCCAGTCATACAACAAACGACCAGTGCAACATCCAAGTGTTGCGCCAGGCACAATGACCAGTCCACGTCGTCATTCCGAGACTCCACACAGCAGACAGACCAACAGTCGAAGTGTGCCAGTCATCCCGATGAAGAAACGAGCCATGTCGATAGCCGGTGCGATCCTGCCGGGTGTGCATGTCGACAGACGACCTTCGATTGAGTTCCTCAAATCCATCGGTTACACGCAACACGGCACAAAGTACCTGCACGGCATCAGTGAGGAGGAACCAAAATTCGAGTTCGCCGGTGACGATGCAGTGGGAGCCGACAGGAAGAGGGAGGCAGATGAATGTTGGTGCTAATAGGAATTGAGGTTGGGAATGCTCATCAAAATGATCAGATCGAGCGTCCAAAAAATCCATAGACCAAGTCTTGAAATGAACGCATTCAAAACAAGAACGTATGTACATGCAGAACACTATTGAGACTTGAGACAGTACATGGGTGGAATTTTCGAAACGGTGTAAAGGTCAGTTAAGGTCGGCGTAAAGCTCGGTCGAAAGCTCGGTGGGCGTATAGCTCGGTGTAAACGTGAAACATTGCCTGTTTTTAACGTGGAATGTTTCAAGTTTACACCGAGATCTATCACACTGAGCTGTCGACCGAGCTTTCCACCGACCTTTACACCCAACTGACCTTTACACCGTTTCGAAAATATCACCCCATGCATGACACAACGCCCCTGAATGCCACTTGATTTACCAAAAGTGTTGTGTTTACGCGCATGTTTGTGTCCCCGTGTACCATCTGGGGTTCCCCAATCCGCACACGCGCACTCCACATGTGGTTTAGTGTTTCTTATTTGGCGTCCACTTTCGTCCTTATACATGAGCCCTTGTGTGATGCACTCAAAAAACTGAGTCTCCCCCGCGCACACAACCACATTGCAATCTACACGTACATGCTCAAATGCTGTACACCTACATACGTATAGGTACACAATTTGTTTGGTCGTCCATACGTGTGTACCCCCAAACGACCCTAAGCATAACACATAAGCCATTCACATTCAAACTGCTTGCTATCGTCGCCCAAGGCGTACAAAATGTGCGCATTTTCCAAACAAAGCGCGCGCACGTGTTGTCGTGTGTGTTTTCTTTTTCTTTTGATTTTTTACGTGCGTGTTGTGGCTGGCGGGATGTCTCCTGCCAGATTTGGACAGCCCGACGATGCCCAATATGTACCTGGACTATCGATGTCCCAAACTATTGAACGAAAAACAAACAATTTACACAGCACATCCCCCAACCACACCTGACTACATGTATACGTCTACGTCCACAAACAGAGAACGATTATTTTAGTGTTGTCATAGCTGCGTGTCCAGTTATTTTATAGGTATTTAGCTCAGGTGGGTATAAGCTGACTCTGACGACCACTGTACTATTGCAGCCGCAAGATATTGGTCTGCTCTACAACATATAGACACTCGTCGCGCTGTATTAAAATATGATTTTTCCCACACCGAATAATAATCATAATTTCGTCCTGCCGCCACGTAACCAGGCCAATTTTTCGGTTTATTTTACGTCTTATCAAGTATTCGCTTCGTTTGTCACACAAGTGGTTGCAGTGAAGGGATAAATTTTTATTTTTACATTTGAAAATCACACAGACACGATGACTTAAGTTATGTATTGCTTCTGTTGGGCCCACTCACAAAACAGGTTCTCACGCAAGTTACTCACTGAAGCTCGAATTGCTGAACTGTTGAATATTTTATTGAAAATTTGATCCGTGCCTGAACGTTATTTAATTCATTCATTGCTTCCTTTGCTTGTATTTCATTGGTTCCCTGTCAACCGTGGTGGGTACAGTTTCAATTTCTACAGCATAACGGCATACAAGCATAAAAGATCTTGTGGGAATCAGACACCTGAGATTCAGTTCAAGAACTGACTCTCCGTTATCGAATGAAAATGTTCCCATGATCCCTAAATTAGTTGACGTTTATGAAAATTATACTTTTCAACGTTTGTGTGTGATACAGTCACCAATACGACAAAGTTCACCATTCGAACGCTAAATCAAACAGCTCCACAAGCCAGCTTTATCCCACCATAATGTAAGCAGGATGTACACATTTGACCCATTGCAATTGTCAAGTGTGTCATCGGCGTGGTTACGCGTTATAAATCAGACAAACTTTGCGTGCCACACGTGCGATTACGCATCATTCGACCGAAAACAAACGTCTGCTAACGCCATCAAACATGGATCGGACCTGAAATTATACTGTTTATCTTAAAAAATCAACTCTAATTAGACTTAGACAGCTCTTAATGTGAACGTGGTTCAATGATGTTTCATCCAGAAAACCTGTTTGTGTGCATGTACCCATAGGTGTACCTACACATTGGTTGAACATTATTTTTCAATGATCACAAAGTCCGACCTGATTGTGATCCGACTACACACTTTTGTCATTCTCGTCATTGACCTGCGATGGTGATGCATCTTGCAGCCTGTGTACAGTTTAGCACCATCCAGTCGCAGTGACTTGTTGGCAATAGAGACTATCGAGAGACAGACTATAGAGGTGTTCGCCGGATAATAAACACCCGCCGCAACCCGACCCAACCCGAAGTTTTTGCACATTTTGCTTGCTTGCGTGTGTGATGCGCCATCGTGTTCGTTGGTCACCCCTGTTTTGTCACATGGATGGATTGCGGTTTAGCGCATGCACATTATCTCCCATCTGGGTTACAGTACGTACATCTGACTTGCTATACAGCACCGGTGACAAAATTCCAAACAAACCAACAAGCAATTTGTTTGCACTGAGTTTGCGCTTGCGTTTCTGTGTTTCAAACCTCCGTCTTCCAGTATCCCAGTTTCATGTTTGCTCCACGCCAATGTCTTCGTTAAATTCCAAACAGAACGACATTGTTTTTTGCACCACAGCTGCACTGTGCAGTCAAACAACCATGATTTGACGAACATTGCAAGGTCTTCAGTTCTGCCAGCCTGTGTACAATGCATGCGACTAAATCAGCCGACATATTCTATAGGTGCCTTGGACTTTTGCATCGGGTGGTATTTCAGCAAGATTCGGACGGTGGACGTTCTCATGCATTTTCAAACACAAGATGTTCACAATCATTTAGCAAATGCAGCCCACCGTGACAGGCAGCCATGAGGCAAGGCCACTTGCATTGTTCTTGTGCTGTGTCTTACAATGCCATGTCATGTTGAATCAACATAATAGAATGTTGGGATACGCATATCTTGATGGATTGGTTATTTTTTGCGATATTATTCTAGCTGATTTCGAAGAATTCACTTATCTCTCTTGAGACCACCAAAAGCAGCCTCTTGTTTCTTCATCTTATTTCCTCATTAGACATCAATGTGCATCTTTGGCACAATTCCCTCCTTAAACAAGCACCCAACCCTCAAACCAGAATTTCTGATAAGATTCATGAATTTCGTTTTAAGAATTCAGTCCGGTGAGAGATTGAGATTGCTGTTGCCGTGTTTGTTTTCAATATTTTCCCTCGTAAATCATTTATGGCTGCCAAGTCCGAATTCCAATTCTGATTTAATGATACCCAGATTGCTACCGGATCTACACTATGCGTTTGTGTATGAGAACGAACCTATGATTCATGTGTAATCGTAATCCTCAATCAAAACAGGTCTTCGCCTGTATTGTATGCGATACTGCTGTCCCGGTGTATGTAGGTATGTATGACCCACGTTTATTTCCATTCAAATGGTCCAGTGTACCAAGAGCAACACCCTTTCTTTTGATGACCGTTTATAGTACACACTCCAGTGTATACGTACATACGTCTTGAGCGTTATCAGTTCCGGGAGGTTTCGCTCGTTGCTGTTGCTGCTAGGCCTGAAAACTGTTTTGCTTACTGGCCTAATTCCACACCAATTTTATCTCGAGACCTGATTATTACGATGGTGTGCTCTGCAAATGTAGTGCTAAGGTCTGCTATTCAAACACCGACCACGCATGACGTGAAGAACGAGGTTTCTGGCCAATGTGCTTATCTTGATCAACATTTTCCAAACACCATGCACTCGTTCTAATGTACATTTTGTAAACGTCTGAACTGCTGATCTCAAATGAAATGAAGCCCTACATGAAGTCGTGATTTTATTCTTGACGCGTTACTCTTGCTCAGAAAAAACATTTGTGCCTACGTTTAGCGATTCAGTCACAAGGGTTCGGCGCCGCCATAAACTACCAGTTCAAATGCTTTGCTCACCAAATCAGTGATGATATCCGACTCCCAATACCATCAATACCCGTCGGCCACCAACGGCTACGTGCTTATAAATGGCAATCTGAAACATCACATGGAACTCGACCCGAAGGAATCCGAATGTTTGGTGCACTACGAGGAGAATTTGGAGAAACAGAAAGGTATAAATCACTATCTTTTCCAAACCAGTTGCACTGTTGAAGCGCAAAAAAGTTCGGTGCGTTTATGTAGGTCACGCCCACCATGGGTGCGCAGCCAGAACGAATATTGGTACTCTGCTGCTAGAAGCAACTGACCTGACTACAAGGTAGCAAGCCGTGTGTAAAGTAGATCGTTTCTGTACGTGTGGCACCAAAATTCTGACATAACAGTCATGTAACATGATGGAAAAAGCTGTCCACAAAAAAGCTCAACTCAACCAACACTGTGTGTCTGCCGGGTTCAGCAGCTGTGCACTGTTTTTGATCAGCTGTTGTAGCAGCTTCGCAGCTCGATCAGATAAGCCTTTGTGCATGAATGCACATCGTGTGGTGGGCTATCAAATTTATTCCAAACACGACAACAAGCACAATCATTCCACCAGTTTACAGCCGATACAACAGTTTACGCCATTATGCATACCGTTTTTTTCACTTGCGCTGTAGACGCTGAGGCATGGACTACTGCATTAGGTATCTGTACATTAAAAAGGTTTCGTGATGCAACGATTCTCATTCAAAACTTTACGGATGGGGTACTACTATGCCCATGAAAATTAAATGATTATAACCACTTTGACTGTTGTAGAACGAATTTTATTATTACTTCCTGAAGCACATGCCTTTCTATTTTTACAGTGAAATTATGTGCCAAAAATTAAAGAAGGAATCGATTTTTGTTGATTTACTGTGCGCATCGTGAATTATATTGATATGGATAGAATGCGTATACGTCGGTGTTGCATTTAGGTCTACAGATTGGTAATAACTTATGTACAATTTTCTAAACCAATCTGGAGCGAGTACATAAATGTAAACCACGTGGTGTTACGCCAAAGTCATAAAAACACCACTTTTCAATCAACATCAGTTTTAGGTGCACTACTTTTGACTATAAAATAAATATTTTCGAGATTTACTACGCGTTTTCCATTTTATTTTAATTTCACCGGAACCATGTAAAATATTCATCGGATATGGAAGGTCTCAGAGGTTTTCACGTTTGGTTGATTGTTTTGAGCTGCGCTGACGTTGAGTGTTCTGCCTGGCATTGAAAGTCCCGCCATGACGGTATTGCATTCCATGGTCTGCCATTCCTCAATATTACTACAGCTATAAATTGAAAAGCAATATTTTGTTATCACTTTACGTTGTTTCAATAACAACACGGGCACTTTTTTATGTTTCCAATACAGCTGTACGCTTATCACCGTTGACTTTTTTCTTTTCTCCATTGTGTATCCAGTTCCGCCTCCCTCTTTTGTAAAAAGTGTATGCTTTGAAGGTGGACTCACATCTGGTGTCCAAGGTGCTCCACGTTGTAATCTCATGCACACAACATTCCACAAAATATGCATTACGACGAAGCTGAAGAACAGGAGATATTGGCCGAAATTGAACAGCAACGAAAAGCGCAGTGCGGTCCGTTACCTGCCTGATAGCGTCAGTTCGAATAAAAACAATAAATCTGCCTTGATTTTCAGGATTAGCAAAAAGTCAGAAACGTAGGTACCTATTAGCACAACTTTCGACATAAAAGCTGCTTAAAATCACTTTTTCATGGTCTTCGCTTAAGTTTCAATCACAGCAGTTTGGCCATAAACATTTACCAATCACCGATCAGATAAATGATAGCCACATCACTACTATGACACAAGGATGATCTAGCATCTCCCATTTTTTCAGACTTTCGTGATGTGACACAGAAAAAGACGTTCACAAACTGGGTGAACAAACACCTCAAAAAGGTATGTAGATCTTTTTCAACCTTTTTTGCTCCGTCAAGATGCAAATACATTCAAAAACATAATAAATCTGATCATAAATATGCAGGGCGCCAAACGAGTGGACGATCTGTTCGTCGACTTGGCTGATGGAAACAATTTGCTCACTTTACTCGAAGTTTTGACTCAGGAATCTTTGGTATGAAGACTGGGTGTTTCAAACAACAAATGAATAATACTAAATCTGTTATTTGTCCTAATCTGTTATTTGTCCTTGCAGCCCCGCGAGCGAGGTTTTACCCGGTTTCATAGGATTCAAAATGTACAGACCTGTTTGGACTGTCTCAAACAGAGAAGGGTGAGTGCCAAAAAAGTTTGAGTGATTTCTTAGTTAGTTTAATAATTCAGTTTAAATAGAGCTTCATAGTGAAACTAGAAATAAATTAATGTTTTGTTACAAATTCAGGATAGTACCTATAGAGCCTCCGTCTGCCATGTGAGTCCAGCGCGCTGAAAAATAGGCTGTACCTACATTGTCAAATTCGAGGTCAATTCTCGTCGTTAACTCAAGCAGCCCTACTAAATGGGCGCGAGAAATTATGGCAGATGGGAGTTGACTGCATGGGTTGACGATCTGACGACACTACTGAACCCAGACATCACTTGCTTCCAATTCTGCAACGATTTTTCATGTTGCCCAATGACAGAAGCTATCCTTTCCAGATTCGTACTGTCAACATTCGACCAGAAGATATCGTCGAGGGCAACCCCAAACTGACGCTGGGATTGATTTGGACCATTATTCTGCATTTTCAAGTAGGTTGACAATCATTCTGTGCCGTTTTTCTTTCAGAATTGACTACATATCTACGAACTTCAACCTCAGCATAGTAGGCAATAAAAACAAACACATAAAATAAAAGACGGGCATCAATGTCAGCTATAAGCACTAAACACATCTCGTTGATTGCAATAAAAGAAAAGCAACGTTGCGCACATCTTAATTTGCAACAAGACTTTGAACGAATTAAACTCAAAAACGTTTAGGCACGTATATTTTGAATAGCATTACACTCAAACCTTGAACAAACCATGGGTGATATTTTCCAAAAGGGGGAAAGGGGGGGGGGGGGGAAAGGGGGGGGTAAACTCGGGCGCGAGCCCGGGCGGGGCCCGCCGGGGGTAAACAAAAAAAACCCCCCCCACAGCCGGCGCTCTTTCTTTCTCCCCCCCCGCCCCCCCCCCCCCTTCCACCCTCCCTTCCACCCCCCCCCCCCCCCCCCCCCCCCCCCCTACACCGTTTCGAAAATATCACCCCATGAAGAGAGAATGCATAGTCTGTTAGCATGACGTTGGTATATCTCAGACAATCTGTGCGAAAATACGAACCCTCGGGACAACCATGGTGTCATAAAGATTTCAACGGTGCAAAAAGTGCGCGAGGCGACGAAATGTGTTCTGCCCCATGCATATTGACTAAAAGGCGGTGC
Source organism: Rhynchonema sp. JSB1_4 (assembly GCA_030248065.1). Lineage (NCBI taxonomy): Eukaryota > Metazoa > Nematoda > Chromadorea > Monhysterida > Xyalidae > Rhynchonema > Rhynchonema sp. JSB1_4. The sequence goes on from JASAMV010000374.1 coordinate 35,065, forward strand.
CTGCTGTGTGTTGGTGTTGTTGAAGTTTAGCTGCAAAACAGATTACAACATGGTTGAATGCACAGAGATACGGCATCGAATAAAGCCAGGTCTGGGCTGTGAGTGAAGGGGTGGGCTTGTGAGACTCAATCGAGCCGCGATCTGTTGACGATTTGTATTGTGTTCCACGGCTATGGTAATTGAGTTGCGAAGATTTATTTTTTATTTTCAAAAACTTCGATTTTTGTCGCATGTTGGCTCCAGGTCCAGACGATTCGATTTCAAATATGAATTTTCTCACACGCACTGCTGGTTGCAAGGTCGAGAGATGCATGCACACCAAAGGTGCAGCCTTCATCAGCTAAACACACGCGCACACAGACAACTTGATCAACGATTCTACATGTACAGAGCTGTACCGTGTTTCTGAACGGACAAGGCGAGCAGTGATTAATTAAACAGTTACCTTGATAAAACAGGGTCGAACTGATCTTTCAGATTCGGTGTGCTGATGTCTTGTGTTTGCTCCGTTTTGTTTGCGCGTGGTGCAATAGGACATGACCATGAGCCTTTGACATCTCTATCAACGCAACACGCACATATGCGAACATAAACAGTTCAACCTGAGATGCCCTCTGTCTATGCGCGCTTTTGTTTTTCCAACGCCGCTCGCGTGTGCGCGAAGCGCGAAAAACTGCAAACATCTCGCATAACGCGCATAGACTTTTTTCATCAAACAATCCGCCGTAAGATTGAGTGTACACCAGGATGATTCAGTGTCAATCTGATTCCACTACTGTACATTGTACACTAACAAGGTATATTAGCCATCTTCGTGTTTGTGTGTGACTGTATACTTGCATTTTCAGCCATAAATACATCACAAACACTAAACTGTACAGTACCTACAGCCACCTGCGCACCAAACTGGTTGTGCACTGCGCGTAGAGTCACCCCTGCGAGTAATCTCCCAGCGCGCGAAACCAACTCTTTACTTTATTTCAGTCTTGTCGTGTTGTGCGTTTTGTATTTGTAATTCGCTCCCGTGCTGCAGAGGTATCAAATGACGTTCACCACTAATCGGACGTGACAATCCGCAATTGTCGCTCATAAACAATCATTTGTGCGGTTGCGTGTTGTTGATGCCGCGAGCATATTGCCAAAATTGTGGCTAAATATTGATCGCGACACAACATGCCTCGCTTTGCTGCCCTCTTTTGATACTGTTTGCATAGTTTCGAAAAAATCCATTTTTCAGTTATGGTTTCTGCAGATGCGAGCAAACTGTTCCAAGACAGCAATAAATATTCCGCGAATTTGTTTTTCTTTTCTCATCACGCTACGTGATACGATCCCAGCGCGCTGCGTGTTGTTATCAAATCCATATTTTCTCCGAATCATTGTGAACGCATCGGTTTGTGTTTGCAGCCCCCGAATTGTCCCGATCGATCCCCATCGAATCGCAATTACAGTCTCAATTGCAACAACACAGCGCCATGTACAAGGTGCTCAAGTCGTATTCATCGAAGGCGGAGCGCAAGAGCGCGCAACACCACGTCAGCCACTCGACCACCACCAACGGTCACACGCATAGTCAACAATACAACAACAACAGCGAGAATACAGCCCTGTACTCGTCAGTGCTGGACGGTGGCGGGTCAGTGGACTCGTCACACAGTCACAGTGGTGGTGCGATGGTGCCTGTGCACCAACAGCCCGTGTCACGAGCGTTGGGAGTGCCACACACAAACGGGCATGGCTACACGAATGGCACCAACAAGGAATCGTCCAAGTACGAGACCCATGAAGTCTATGAACGAAAGTTCCAGCGAATCAAGAAGGTCGTCAAGTCGGCACAAACGAATGGTCATGGAAAGGTTGGGATTTGGATGTGTGAAGGTGCTTTGGCTGCTGCACCAATGTTGTGTTTACAGGAAGAGGATAGGTATAGGCAACCCCCCGCCCCCCCACCCACACCCCGCAGGCGACCCCCCAACCCCCCCCCCAAACCCAAACACCCAACAACAAGAAAAAAGACCAAAAAAAACAAAAAAAAAAAGCCCCAACCACCAAAAAAACGCGAAAAAAGCCAACCCCCCCCCCAAGAGCAAGCAAACCCCCCCCACACCCCCCCCCACCACGAGTCTCGCCTCCGAATTTTAAATAGTTTGGATCAGTCTGCGCGTAAAACGTCACCGACTGTAGTGCTTCCACGTACATACCTATGATCCCTTTTGGGAAATGGTCAAATGGATTAGCTGCTCATTTTTTTGGTGGCCCGCCTTGTTTTTCAAGCATTCGCATAACGGAATTTATTACCTTCTTGGCCAGTTATGTAGGTCCTCCAATGATTTAGAATTTACAATCATAGCAAGCGCGTTAGAGTCATTTTATACTTTTATACAATCGATGTCCGACTCCTTATTCGGCACAGGACCTGTAATTTTTATTGCAAATTGAATTCACACGCATCGATTTACACAAGTGTAATGCGTGTAACAAGGGTGATGTAACTAATGTAATCGGAATGTAACGATTGTTTGCCGATAGCTGACAGAAAAAACACGTTTCATGTTTCGCGCGTCCACCGATAACGTCTCGTATTTGACATTAATTCGCACATGTAATGTCTGATGTGATGAAAAACAGTACCGAATTGCCTTCCTGGCCGGGAAAACCGGTAGCAACGTTGAATGTGTCGATACTGTACATACACGTCAGGACAAGCAAATGTTCATATTCAGAAGGTGTTTGTACTAACGTGCTAACAATCAATATAATTCGTGTATAATGCTGACTATTATTGGCAAACGATCCGTGAATTGAAATTGATGCACATTCTGCTGGTTAATTTAGACGCTCATCAGCTGCTTGTAAGTGACGCCGCCGTTCAACTTTTTTCATTCTGGCATGTTTCGTTCGTGGTGTATCACATTGTATGAATCGGCGCCTTGGCTTGGGGTGTTATAAAAATTGTAGTACTAATTTTATTCCAAATTTGATCAAACAACACAATGCAAATTTGTTTTCCTCAGTCGTATTTTTGGCAGATGCAGTGCGCGAGGCAATGCCTTTGTCACCCGTCCAGATCTTGGCACACGGGTGTTTGTTTGAGAAGTTTGGGCGTGTAAAGTTGGGTTGTGTGTGTTTATTTGTTTGAATTGTTGCGCATTTGTGAATATTTTGACGAAAATAATTCTGACTTTACTCCAAGCTGGTGAAATTCCCGTGTTTTGTGTGTGTGCTTCTGAATTGTGTTTGTTTGACTTGAAAGACGAAATCTATGGGGACAGGGACTGTACTGTCGTGACAAAAAATATAAAAATGTTCTGTCTTAATCCTACTTTATTTTTTGTGAAGAAGCCACCTGTTCTTGGTAGAATCAGGTGACTACAAAGTCAACCTGCTACAATCTCAGTGCAATCGTATACACCGCAAACTGTGAGCCTCACCATCGGACTTTGTATAACTTTGTGTATAATTTGATGCCAAAAGGTTGACGGGAAAACCAGTCTGATCTTGGTGCTCAGATGATATTTTTCACCTCAAATTCGAAGAATAGTACACAATCGAGCAAATTCTTCGTCTATAGATATCGCCGGCTGACTTAGTGCCCATCGTTACGCATGGACGCACACCAATCTGGATAGTCTGTACATTGAGTTGGTATTCTGAACACTTGTGTGTGTCTGTCAAATGTACGATTTGTATATGGTGATTCGGCGCAATAGCACTGGCGAATGACGTGAGATCACAGGCCTTGCTAAGCCAGGCCCAAAGTTGTATATTCCATTGTTTGTATTTTCATAACCCCACTGTGCAACTACGGGGTTGAGTTAAGTCAGTATTGCATCGTGTGAGTATCGCTATGAATATTTTAAAAGGGGATGACGCTTATTTGTCATTTTGGCAGTGTAATAACATTATTGCGGGCCTTGAAATTTGGCAGAGTCTATGCAACACACAGGCCCTGAAAATGCACAACGTGTAATAAATTCGAGCGAATGTAAAAAAACGAGGTACTTTACGAGTAAAAACTGCACAAGCGGTATAAACAGGTTTGCAAGCAAACTTAACGTTAATATTGTTTAACTGGTCCAAAATTGTTTAGCAAAACTATTACCGTTCTAAACACTCCACCACGCGTAAATAGCGTCTTAAACCATTCAAGAAAGCCGGAAACAAAAAAATGGCACAAATGTAAAAACGTACAGCCCAAAATGTGAATTCAGCAATCGACGCGATGAAAGGATGCCGTTCCTACTGAAATGTTGTTGCTTCGATTCACAGGTGTCCGGTCCATGGGGTCAAGAAGACGGTGTGTCAGCCAAAGAGGCCCTGTTGGCTTGGGCACAGAAGGTGACCAGTGGCTATCCCGGTGTGAATGTGCGAAACTTCACCAATTCGTGGCGTGATGGTTTGGCGTTCAACGCTGTGCTGCACAAGTACAGACCACAGACCATCAATTGGGCGAAGGTTGGGCTTTCTCTTTTTTCATTTTACATGGTTAATCAGTTTGTCTCATACTCAGGCTGACGTAAAACATTAACCGATCGGCCCTTCTACGATATGTTTCATCTTGATGCTGTCTCACGTTGTTCAATTTTCTCAATAAGCGGATGTTTCATGCAAAATCTGACTCAAAAGTCGTCGCAATCACGCATTTCTTTCCAACAAAAACCAAATGTGAAACATCACGGCACAGGTGTCAGCCAAGGAGACGTCGAACCGCGAGCGTTTGGAGCACGCATTCAGCAAGGCCGAGTCCGAATTCGGCGTGACGCGTCTGCTTGACCCGGTCGACATCGACACCGACCATCCAGATGAGAAATCGGTGATCACCTATGTGTCGTCGTTGTACGACGCCCTGCCCAACATGCCAGAATACGATCAGGTATGCACATGATGCTCTTATGCATAATTTTATTATTGGCATTTTTCTCCTGTTTCAACAGCTTTTCATGTGGGCGTCACAATATTTTGTTTAAGCGGTCGTAATTGCGGGAAGATGTTTTCAGCACATCGACATTAAATGAGTCACTGACTTTTTGCATGACCATCGAATTGATTCACAAGAAATTACCATCTTACGTACAGTTAACATGCCACTGAATGACTGTTTCTGAGTCATCACTGCTGTTTCATTATGGTATAGTTTTATCGAGAAAACATTCCAACGCACATGTGCGTGTGCACGCCCATTAAAGATTTCCCGTGAACACGTCGTTTTCAAAAAAAACTGTGAACTTACAATGGGTTCATTAGAAGGGTTGTTTGGGGGTCGTTGCGGTTTCGATGTGGTTATTACCCAACTCTGGCATAAAATATTATTATTCTATGATAAGCACAACTTTTTAAGCTGCCATAGCACTGTTCTCGGCCGCGTTTTTAATTTCGCGCGTTAATGCGATTTTTGCTTTTATGACATAAGCAAGTCAAATAATCATATACAGTTGAAGGTCGCTGAAACGTCTGGTATGCCCACATCTTTTTAACAGCACAGGAAATCTCTCTATTTATGCATTTTCACATCTCACTATGTTTATTTGCCTTACATCTGCGGCAAAAAACTTTCCGTTTCAACAACAACGCATAAACTTGAGCAGGAAAAAACGTAAAAATGTCATGGTCCAAGATCGCTAGCAATGCGTGGCAAGATGAGGGGCGGTGCACAAGAGTACTGACGTCTCGTTATCAGGGTTGTTTGCGTTGGCTGACTTGAACGTAAAGATGGCTGTATTGGCAATTTTAGCCACAAGTGATAACGCCTCCATCGCCAATGTTAGTATTTACTTTTATACTGACTACACCTAAAATGGTGGTCTTGACGGGAAAAATGATGATGCAGGAACTATACTACATGCTTCTACCTTGCACAACAAAGGTGGTTGGAAGTGCACCATGATACACCTTGACAGCTCAGGGCATATTGCCCAATGGATTGAAGGTAGACTTATCACTCAGGTGTGCAGAATTTACCCAAATGTTGAAACGTGTTTGCAAACTGATCACAGCTGCCTCATACAACGTTATGAGTTGTACCCTCATATCAATACCTGTATCATACAATCTCATTTTCGTTGTACAACAAACAGCAGGTATTGGTAGCAACAACGACAAAGGTAAAAAGTTATAGATTATGCGTCATTTGTGTCTGTGCGTGCCCAAACGCAGCTAAGAAACTAGGAAATTCTTGATAATACATGTATAACACGTCGCCTTTGGTTTGTATCACTGCCGCTTCGGCCTGTTTAGTCTCAGAAACTAACATGCTATTCAATACATACAATATCTACACGTTCACATACGAAAACCATCGAATTTGAACACTTTGCCCTTCTGGTACCAATACTGCAGCAGTTGGTCAGATGTGTATGTGTGTGTGTAATCCAAGTCAAACCCCACCCAACTTCATCTTTATCCGATCCCATACTTTCATAACCGAATGCTTGCACACACGCCTAATTGCAGTTTGGTGATCACAATTTGTGATAGAGACGTAAACCGCGCGGCCTTGACGTTCTGTGTTTGCTGCAGTTTTGTCAATGTTGTTGCTATTGGTTATGGGGATCGTCATTTGCACAGTTCAGATTTCTCTTGGCTGCGCGACCCTGAGTTATAAAGGTGATGTCTGCACATACAATAGTCGACCAAAGTTAGGCAGAATAGTGTCTGTTGACGTTGCCGAATCAGGCCACTCAGAATTCTGCAATCGCTAATCCAATCAAAATCTCATCTATATGTATCTCATCAAATCATGGCTAGCAACCAGCCGATCGGTTGCAAGTCCTGAAATGCACGTTTCGGTTATTCACTCATTCGTGTTCCATTCCTTTCGCACCAAAACGGTACCGGTCCCGTTTCGGGCATTGCTTTGTGCTCGTTATTGATTATAGCGGCATTTACGACCTTCTGACAGTTGGGGGCAGCCACAGTACCGTTACGTGCAGAGGGATCAACAGCGAAGTTTACATGAGCTCACACACGCGACACTCTGACTTCATCAGAAATATATACAACCAAGGGTGCCCAATGTCGCTGCATTCGCATGCACTGTACCGTACACGACAACGTCGCTCGTGTTGTTGTTGTCGCAGGCATGAACGTGCATCTACATGACAACGTTCAACACTGATAGCGCAGCGGTTTTACGGGCAGGAGAATTCATGCATGGTTTTTATGTCGAAAATGTGGCGTGTCTCAGCATGATGCACACCTTTGTGCTGTTGCCACACAAGCGACTCCGTTTCACTTGCTTTTGGACGTCTTGTACATACATACATACACTGTACATGAACATACTTGTAGTTTTGTGCGCTTTTTTCACAGCGCCGATCATCTCGGTAAACTGTCAGTCATGTCTATCTGTATGGCTATCATGTTGCGCTGCCGCATCTATAAATTTCTGATGGTTGATACCAGATAAAAATTATGCGCTTGTCGCTCGCGAAAGTTTGACTATAATATACAAATACATATTGTACATACATATGCAGATCCCACTGAACGTTTGTTTGTGCAAATGTCCAGGTTCGCTACCAGGTGAATAAAAATATACCGAGAAAACCGAAAAACGTTTATGCGCTGCCATTGTCATGCGGTCAGCCGCACTCTGTATGTTGGCAATGGACAAATACCATTGCCCATTATGCTTGCTGGATATCCGCGGACTTTAAAAGTTTGCATATTGCTTTTTATATTGTCATTGACCGCAATTGCAAACAGGTTAATAGACTGTGTTCACTCAGTCACTACTATACTGTAAGTTTGTTGCAGCGCCATGTAAAACGCGAGAAATTACACCGCGCGCAGAAAAGGTGTCAAATGACAGCATTTAACCTGATCACCACTCATTACTATTGACAACCGACATCATGACTAGTCGTCAGCAGTACAGTACCCATCGTGAGTACAACTACTCGCGGAATGCAACGTCAACCGGCAACACTAGTGGTTACATGAACGGTCATTCTGGTCAGATTACAAACGGATCCACTAATCATAATGGGGTAGGGGTGCACCCCCCGGTCAATCAGCAGTTACGCATTGACCCATTTGCCGGCCAGCAACCGCCGCAACCCGCACCAAGACGCCTGGTTGCGCAGAATCCGAAACAATTGACCACACAGGCAGTGGTGCACACAAGTACACCGATCAATCAGGGATATGCCCATCAACAGCAGCAGCGAGAATACAATGTGTCAATGCACAACACAATGTCAACCAGTTACACCAAATACGGAGTCGGCACCGGACTGGGCTCGGGCTATGCCAGTGCTGCAATGTCGTCACCCACACGCGCCTCGCTTTCCAGCTATACGTCCAGCTGGATTCAGGTGCTCGCTCGCGGTTTAGGGCCAATTTTCATAAAAAAACACGATGTGTTCAATAATGTGACGTCTACATGATTTCTTTTTCAAGAAGAATATTTTTAAAAATAAATACATATCTCCAAACTTTTCACTTTCACATTCCCTCTGCAGTATGAGAACGACATGGACGAATACACGCACGAGGCACGTGAATGGTTGCGATGGGTGCAACGCGCCACTCAGTTGATGCGCGATAGGTTGGTTGTACTTTGTGTTTTACAAGTTGGTAACTTTTTTGGAACGTCGCCTTCCAAATTCAGGCAAATGCCGTCGAGTCCGGCCGATCTTCGTCAGCTGCAGGCCGAAATGAACAGATTCCGCAACGATGACATGCCGAAACGATTGAGGGACAAACAACGACTTGCTGATAAATACACCGAACTACTGGTGGGTAGAATACAGAGTATTCTCAAAACAATTGTCTGTGTTTGTTTCTAAAAAATAAATGTGACAAATACATTTCTCTCTTTGCAGCGTCTGTTCAGCGGCACGGGTCTGTTGCACATCGACGAGGATTTGTCGACGGCCAATCTGGACCGAGCCTGGAACCAACTGGTGAAGTCCATGGAGGAACGTGATCGGTTGATCAATGATCGTGCCGGAACGCTCGGCTCCATGAACGTTCGTATTCCCGTATTTGTTGTTTATCTTGTTCGAAAATGCTTTTAATCAAAAGAAGTGCATCCAATTCAGGACCTGACCAACCGCCTGCAACGTGGAGTGGTCGAAATCAATGAAAAGCTCGATTCAATCCTTGTGCGCATTGAAACGGCCGAACAGAAACTGGACACAACGCCACCGATGGAGATGAAACCAATGTTGGACAAGATTGTCAATGACCTGATGGTTGGTTTTTTAACATTTTTTGCGTTTTGTTCAATTAGCCTTGCATTTCCTTTCATATACTGTATTGCCGAATTTCTTAAATTTCAGGTGCTCGAAGCGCCGATACTGTCATATTTGGAGGACGTTGAGCAACTGCATCAGGCACGACATCCTGAGGCGGCCGATTGGAGACAAAAGTTCGTTCATATGTACCTTACATACATACAGTAGTTCTTTGGCATGGCGCTGCCTCTCGCAAAACTCAACGGCCCTGATTTTGCAGGGTGACCGGTCTGCACCAACGACGTCTCGCGTACATTCAACGCGTCGAGGGCCAGTTCGTGATGATCAACCAGCGATCCGAACATCTTCTTCGTATCGAATCCGAGAAATACAGCAAGATTCGCAGTGACGTGTTCACATCGTGCGATGAATCGATTGAATGGATTGAATTGAGACTGGCAAGTACCGGTGTTTCCCGGCTGCAGCCCTCCCCAGAATTGTGTCCCATGGGGCTCAATTCGGTAGAGTTCCCAAATAGAGCCCAGGCTCTATTTGGAATTTATGTTTCTGTCCTTCACACCAGTATAGTATGACAAAGGTCCAATTTTTGAACTTTTCCGAATAGTGGCCCTGTTGTCCTGGCCGGAAAATTGCCTTTGATTGAATGGATCGGGTTGTTGTAGCTCGGGGTTATTGTAATGCCACCTGTTGCAGCGTCATCTGACCGAAATGCAGTTCAGCGAGGAGCTGGAGGTGCTCGAACGCATATTTGAGCAGCACAAACTCGACCATCGAGAGATTCAGGACTTCAGACAGAATGTCGATCACTGCATTGCCAGACAGGTGGCTCACATTTGTAATGAATTTTTCATTCGTAAATGCATAAAAGTGATTATCCACAGGCCCAAGTCTCGGCTGAGGACTCTGGCGAATACTGTGACATGCTGTCCACTCTGGAGTCGGTCTACAAGCAGCTGAGGGTAAGGCACCTGCATAGATTTTTTTCATTTGTGGCATTTTGGGCGTCGCCAATACATAACTTCTCTCTCCAACACACGACATCAAATTGACTCCCTATCTAGTGCCTTGATTTCGCAGCTGAGGCTGCTCCCCATTTGCAGACCCTTTCTCAGGATGAGGGCTTGGTTCGAATCGGATGTTGTTCCCCACCAACGTGCGTTAAACCCAGACGCGAACACTCCAAACTGCAACAGTCTCACTGTCAATACAAACCAGCATTCAAAATTTCTCAATCATTCCAATATTGTCCAGGACCTATCGGCCGGTCGCATGCTCGACCTGGATTCACTCATCGCATTTGTGCGCGCCGCACAGATCGAATTGATGTGGATCAATGAACGCGAAGAATTGGAGGTGACACGCAACTGGTCGGATGTGAGTCAATTGGATCTGCCAATGCTGCAGAACTACTACAAACAGTTGTTGCACGAAATCGAACTCAGGGAGGAACAGTTCAATGAGGTATGATTTTGGGAAAGTTTTAAGTGGTGTCCCGCACACATTATGCGAAAATACATGTAAAGCTGATGGGCATGATAACAGTCGATACTTTGATCGATAATAATAGAATACCACAAGAACACTAATCATTGCACAGGTGCACAACCGTGGTGCTGCCTTGCTGAATCAGGGTCATCCAGCTGTCGGTGTAATCGAGATCTATCTGTCAACGATGCAGTCTCAGTGGGAATACCTGTTGAGTCTGGCTAAATGCCTCGAGGTGCATCTGCAAGACGCACTCAACCTCAAATCAGTTGGTTTTCATTTTTCACTCAATTTTGAAAACGCCCGCTTTGATTTTCACAAACGGAACGCTTTTTTTCCTCAGATTATGGAGGAGGCAGAAACGTGCGACCAATGGATGACACGCCAAATGCAGCTGTTGGAGTCGCATTATGACAAACGCGAGTTGACACTTGATGAAGGTATACATTTATTTAGCTGGACTATACTTTAATTATGTTGGTATTTTTTCCGAAAAGTCATAAAACAAGTTAAAACAGGCGAGAAACTGATGGCGGAACTGAACGAGATCAACGATTTGTTGGAGAAGAACGGCGAAATGCTGGCGTCGCTGATCGAACGCAGTCGACACATTTCGCCCTTGTGGCAGCGGGGCGAGAGGGTCGATGGCCGCATGCCCGTCAGCGCATTGTGCAACTATCAGGACAGACATGTTGGTGCTGTGTTTTTTGAAAGTCATGTTTGAATTTTGATTTGTCTCATCTGATGAACTTTTTTTCAAAAGCAATTTTTAAATATTTGTGTATTCAGATCCAAATTCGTCGTAGTGACGAGTGCACGGTATTGGACAACTCCGACCTGATCAAATGGTACGTGCGTGGCACCGATGGTACCGAAAGCCAGGTTGGTTGATGTTTCACACAAATGGTCAGTACATCTACTCGCATCAACGTGCACAATGTTTCCAAACGCACAGGTGGCGTCGGTGATCTTCCGCATTCCCCCACCTGACCAGCATCTTGTGTCGTACCTCAACCGAATGCAAACACAATTCGATCGATTGCGACGTTTGTGGCTGGAGAAAATGTACGCCGTTCGATGCAGCACTCTCATCAACTCGATGCGCACTGTCCAAGGTAATGTTTCACACCTAGCTGTATAAGCATATGACTGTGTCCAACACGATGCACTACGCAGTGGTAGGTTGTGTCATTTTTAATTTGTATTTGTTAGTTCTAAGGTCAATCAGTCACAACAATCTATCAATGTTCGATTGCGCCTGTTTAGCCTCACTTGAATGTAAGGAAATACTTATCGTATACAGTATTCGCCAGATGTTTCAGTGTGGACTCTCGAGGACTTCCTGGCTCTGGACGCTGACGAGCGCGAAAAAATCATCGAGGCTCTTCGTGAGGACGTAACCAATTTGTGCAAAGATTTGCCGCCCAACGACCCACAGGCACAACGACTGAGGGAAGAACTGCAGTTGACCATGGATCATTACTACAAACTGTTGCAATTGTCGCAGAAAGAGCCGGGTTAGCGTTGGATGTTCACACTTCTATTAGAAAAGTTTAACTGATGCGGGACCTGTCAAGCACCTTCGTTATCATAAATCTGTTCTGAAGACAGCGAACATTTGTTGCAGAACCTGACTACAGCAAACAATACAACGAGAAAATCGGTCTGATGTTGCCGAGACTGGAGGAGTTCTGGAGAATTCTGAACGAACGTGTGGTGAATCCGGTGCCCAAGTCTGGTGAGGAACTGGAGCCGAAGATCATCGAGCACAAAGACTTCGAGGACGGACTTCAGGTACAAAGCATATTTGAAAGAGTGCAATGGAATTTTTGTGGTTGGGCTTGAAACATCACCATTCATGCTTCAGGCCCTCGACACAGACGTGACTGCCGTGCAGGAATTGTTCCGACAGATCCCGGACCCGACACCAATCCAGCGCACCAAGATGGATCAGCTGTCGAATCGCTGGGAGGACTTGTGGGAACTGTCGCGTTTCTACGTGGAACGGTCGGTACCTATAGTTAATGTTGTTTTCACGGGATTGGTGACCATTATGTAAGTGATGAATTGATGTTTTGTTTTGTTCAGGCTCAAATCGCTCGAGGCGGTACTCAACGGCATTGACGAGGCGACCGTAATCATCCGCGAGCATGAGGTGTTCCTCGGTTCGGTGGACACGATGCCCGCTGATCTCGATCGGTTGCGAGCGATGCATTCGCAGATACTGGTCCGGCAAAACAGTTTCATGTAAAAATTCTCTATAATCATGTCAACTATTGTTATGTGGTGATGTTTGAAGGAGGTGAACATGCGTCTGCAACAGCAACAACCGATCATGGACGATCTGGCGACGGCCATCGGTCTGTTGCGTCAGCACGTGGCGCGCACACGCTACAACATCGCTGACCACCCAGACGTGGACCGCATCGAGGATCACGTCCAACGACTCACTGTGCGCTGGGAGAATGTCTGCAGTCAGGTGCTCGACAGGTGTGTGTGTGTGTGATGGTGATGTTTCAGAACTGTGTGGATATGGAAAACTGTTCTCAAATGTGTCTTATTGGGTGATTGAATGACATCGATTGGGTGACCTTAGCACGTATGCACTCCTGTCATGGTGCTGTTCGTGTTTCAATGGTCACGTCGTGCAACGTGTATACAGAAGTTCGTTTTGTCACGCAACGCGAAACAAGTCCTCGCGTGCCCAACAAAGTACTGTGCGCAATTTTGATTCGTAATACGTCAAGAAAGACCGTTTAATTTGCCAATTGCCAAGTTAAAGACACATTACAGATTCAAATCGTCGGAGTTGGCGCTCAGCATTCTGATGGTCTATCGTTCCGACTACGAGAACGAGATCAGCTGGTTGGATCGTGTCGAGAACACCATTCGCAATCTGCGAGATCCACAACAGTTGTCACCCGATCAGTATCAACAGCAACTCGAAGTGCTCATGCAGGAGTACGCTCAGTTGCAGGAACGCACCGAAGCCATCGAGAATGTGAACCATGAAGGCGGAAAGTACATTCGTGAGGCTAAGGTGCGTCATGCCGATGTGTCTATCTCTCATACTTCGAGTCCATTTCTGTGTTATTCGATTAGGCGATTTGGAAATCACACTTTGAAGTTTTAGACGTTACTCATTCACACGTCTTAAACTGGTGGCTTTACTATATTGTACCATGTAAAGAATAAATGAGATGTAACAAAATGCCTTGATTTCTTTAACGGTGAGTCCCATCAACCACAGAAATGAAACATTACCTCGCATTCCAGAACCACGACGGTCGTCTCGACCAATACGAGAACACACTGCTGTCGGTGCATGGGCCGGGCATCAGGACGGTGCTGCAGAAGACCATCCCTCCACCGGAGCCCGGTCATGTGCAAGTCCGTCGCGAACTTGACGAATTGAACCGTCGCTTCTCGCATCTCTCGTCCATCATTCTCGAACGTCGCAACGTCATTCAAGTGCTCATCCAGAATTGGAAACGTCAGCAGCAGGTCGGTGTACAGTTTGGTATTATTCTGTCCGTCACATATGCGCTCTTATGGCTAACCACGGTGATTATTATTGTGCTACGCGACACATTCACCGCACTATGTTTACATGGTTTGATGTCTCACTCTCTTAAATCAATTGAAAAAGTCTTTTTCGTGTGGTTGTTTCATGACACTGCAGCTGTGCTGGCAGAGCCATGATGAATGGGAGCGCCGTTTAGTGCAATGGACCACGATCCAAGTTGGGCACAATCTAAGGCCTAAGCTAAAGCCTGAGTCTAGGTCTACAGAAGTGTCCCCACGTGGAGTTACGCGCAAATGCACCAAACTATCAATCAGAACGCGTAGTTGCGCCGTCACCCCGTCACCTATCAAAGTATGGCTTTGTTGTACGCGCAACACAACAGTGTATACTTGGCTTGCTGTGAATACACGATAATCGAACGAAGAACGATTTGTGTGCATGTTTGTAGTGCGGTGACTTTTAGTTCTGTATCCTCTCAAAGATTTTGCACGTGCGTTCAATATTTGTTATTACCATCTGTTTGAAACCTAAAATTTCATCGCCGGTGCAACTGTTGAAATACATACTGTACGTACATACATACCTTATCAATGATGTTTGTTGCAGGGAATGCATAATTTGGAGATGAACTTGCATGTGATTATTATAGGCTTCATTCCTCATGCAAACGTGTAACACTGGAGTTTAGTAACACGAGGTGATAATGCGGGACTTTAGTCGAACGCACTAACACCTAACTCCACAAATGAGCCATTAGCGTTTGGTTTCCGATCGTCGGTCGTCACTCTCTTTCTATCCATCATCTTCTAGGACGAGAATGACCGACTGCGAGCCGAAGAGGAGGCTCGTCGTCGTGCGGAGGAAGAGGCACGCAGACGAGCGGCTGAGGAGGCCGAAAGGTTGAGAAGACAACGTGAGGAGGAGGAGGAACGCCGTCGTTTGGCTGAGTTAGAGGCCGAACGACTGCGACGTCTGCGTGAAGAAGACGAGGCGAGACGTTTGGCTGACGAGGCACGACGTCGTGCGGAGGAGCAAGCAGCTCGTGATGCTGCCCGACGACGCGCAGAGGACGAAGCGAGGCGACGAGCGGAAGAAGAGGCACGTCGACGCGCTGAGGAGGAGGCACGAAGACGAGCGGCCGAGGAGGAAGCGAGACGACGTGCTGAAGAAGAAGCCAGACGTCGCGCGGAAGAGGAGGCTCGACGCAGACAAAAGGCAACCATTGATCTCACTTTTATTGGCAATAATAATCACCGCTCACGCTTGTCTGTACCCTATGCAGGCAAAAAACCGTTAGCAAATGTCCACCTAACATTTCAGGAACTTGAATTGAGGCAGCACAGAAGCGTCGTCGACATACAGCCCATGGAAGGCACCGGCGAAATGGCCGAAGAGGTGCAAGTGATGCCTGACCATGCCAAAATGGAAATCCATGAAGATGAAGTAGAGATGTACCAAGAAGAAACTGAGACGCGCACACAGTTCTACGACATGGAAGCCACCGTGCACAAGAAGACCGGCGAAATCCTGACTTTTGTCGAAGCAGTGCGCCAGGGGCTGTTGGACCTGCAATCAGGGGGCGGTGACTTCTACGACATTGTGTCCGGATCAATGATCAGTCTCGAGAAGGCAGCCGATCTTGGATACATCGATGGATCGTTCCGTGATGCGCTCAACACGAGATATGGCATTCGTGATCCAACAACCAAGAAGGATCTGACACTCAAGGAAGCCATCCAGATGAAACTTTACGATCCCGATCATCGTCAACTGCGCGATCCTGAGACTGGCGAAATCATGTCGATGTACGACAGCGTCTCGAGAGGCATCATCTCGTTCGACACACAACACAAACTGGTGAAGATGGGTATCCTGAAGCTGCCGCCGATGCCAATTCGTCAGGCAATCGAACAGAACGTTCTGAACGGCGATACTGGCGACTTCCAAGGACGCTACTCCCGTGAGATCATTTCGCTGAAAGACGCGTTGCGCGGAGGCTACATCTCGTTGGTGCCACAGCAACCGCAGATGATCGCAACAACGCTGACCGACTGTTTGAAGAATGGATTGATCGATGGTCATACTGGTGAATTCAATTGCCGTCATAGCAGTGAGAAGATTACACTGAGTCAAGCAGTTGGCAAGCAGGAACATTTGTTGAATCTCAGTGTTCCGGAGGTTGTGAACACCGCCGATCACGTTCGGTTGACGTTGAACGAAGCTCTTCAACGCAAGGCTGTCAACACCAGAGAGAACAACTTCATGGATCTACAGAAACGTCAGTCGTGCACACTGCGTGAAGCCTTCGATCGTGACCTGATCCAGAAACCGATGACGCTGAAAGAAATCGCCATCAAGGACCTGATTGACACAACAGGACGATTCTTTGATTCAGGCACAAAGAAGCGAATGAATCTGCTGGAGGCAATTGCATTCGGTCTGATTGATCCGATGGCAAAGCATGTGCGAGACAATGAAGAAGATGAAACGATCTCGATTGCTCAGGCCTTGGAACGAGGTCTATTGGATGTGACTGGCCACTACGTCAGCCCGGAAAGTGGACGCAAATACACAGTGGCTGAAGCAATCAGAGAGCAACTGCTTGTGGATCGCAAATGTCAAACTATTTTCGAAATTCCTGGTATCAAGAACACCGATACTGATCAAACCATCTCGTTCATCGAGGCAATCAAGGAGGGTGTTGTTGTGCCGACATCTGAGCGATTCATCGACATTAAGACTGGTGAGAGCTGCATGTTGGCCGATGCTGGGTCACGCGGTTTGGTGGAGCAACACCTGCACGAAATGCTCAGCACCACGCTGAATGTGAACGCGAAGAAGTTCACTGACATGACCGTTTTCCGTGCAGCTTGCCAAGGTTACGTCGACGTGAACCGGGGCAAATTCTTCAAGAAAGATGCCAATCAAGAGCTAACAGCGGCTCAAGCGTACGACCACGGCCTGCTATCGCTACGCAGTGCTTTGATCCTTGGCGGAATGTTGGACATCAGCCCGACGTATATTCCGGAGCATTCCAGCGATAAACTGCGAAAGAAACGTATCACAAGACCAGGAGCAGAAATCAACGGCGATGATCAAGTACGAATAACTCTGGCCGATGCAATGAAGCAAGGACTCGTGGACTCAAGAACTCAACGGTTCCGTCAAGGCAGTACCGAAATGAGCCTCCAAGAAGCAGTCAACAAGGGATTGGTCGACCCACACAACGAATGGGTTGTGCCATCAAAGGCCATGAACACTGGACCGACAATCGAAGAGAAGGTGAAAGAGCATTTGACGGAGACGAGTCAAGCTCTGGCGCCTCAAGTGTTCCCTGATCAGCAGTTCGAAGAAAGCGTGACCACAATCAAACGAGTGAAGACGACCGAAACGACTGCTGTCGGAGGTCCTGGTGGTGTTGCCACGTACCGTGCCATAGCCGGTGGCAAGGGCGCCATTGAAGCGCCAGTTAATGGTTTCCATATCAGCGCAGCTGAACGTCGCGGGCTGCTGAATATGCAAACTGGGGTGCTCACTGCGCCAGAGGGTGATCGCACGCTCAATCTGGAAGAAGCTGCCCAGTTGGGCATTTTGAATTTGAAATCAGCTTCGTACAAACATCAGAACCAGAAACTGGACTTGGGAGAAGCGATCCGTCGAGGTCTAGTTGGCAAACACGGTGAAGTGACTGATGCCAAGGGACGAAGGCTGAGTCTACAAGAAGCTATCTCAGCCAATTTGATTCAAATTGAGCCTGACACAGATGCCAGCTCGTCATTGAAGGTTGTACAGTTCTCAGGAGGACCTGGGGCTGTCGTCAGTTTCAAGCCTGTTGGCGCACCTGTTGTCGAAGAAACAGAAGCAGCTTGGATGTTCGACGCAACAACCGGCCAACTGGTCGACAACCTGTCTGGTGAAACCATGCTGTTGGACAAAGCGATTGCGACCGGCAAGGTGAACAAGGACGACGTGCGAGTTCGTGACTCACTGACTGATCGTGAGATGAAGTACTCGGAGGCGGTCAAATTCGGTATTGTTGACGAGACGCGCGGGTATTACGTGGACAAATGCGATGGACGGCGATACAGTCTGGCTGAAGCTGCGGGTCAAGGACGTGTCTACCTCACTGGCGGAGTGCCACAGAACGCCAAAGATGCCGTGCAGACTGCCGTCAAACAGCAATACCGGTCAGAGGTTGTGCGCAAACAAGCGGAACCAGCACCAACGACTGTCGAAATGACGCTCCATCGACTGATCGAAATGGGACTGTATAACTTGGAAACGGGTCAGTTCATTCATCCTGAGACCAGCAAGCAAATGACTCTAAAGGAAAGCATCATCAAGGGGTTGTTCAATCCGTACGATACAATTGTTGTGAACAACAGAACTGGAGCCGAAACGTCGCTGCTGGATGCCATTCAGGCCGAAATCGTCGATGCTACATCTGGCATGTACATCGATCCACAAACAAAGCAGACCATGAACCTAAAAGAGGCGTATGCCCTTGGTTTATTGCGATCAGGAGCAGCACCACAAAGCTTGGAGTCCGTTCTGGATCAAGGACTGCTGAACTCAAAGACTGCCTTCTTTCGCACACCCGAAGGAAATGACATCCCACTGCACGATGCCATTTCGAAAGGCTACGTTGTTGGAGACTCGATTTCGATCAAATTCGACCACGAGAAAACGCTGTCGTTCATACAAGCAGTGAAATCGAAGGCAATTGACCTGGCGAAAGGCACAGTCACGAATCCGTCGAACAGGAAGACAATGACTTTTGCGGAGGCACTGTCCAGCAAGGTGATCCGAGTGGCAGAAGATGCTCCAGCGACAAAGGGCATGAAGGGAGTGATACCTCGTGCACAAGTGTACTCTGCCACCCAGCCGCCACAACACCAACAGCAGCAACAACAGTCGTACCACGTGCAAGAGGTGACCAGCAGCTCACCTGTTAGTGTCCGTCGATCGACCAGCACTGAACAACCACAACCTCGAATTGACTTTGACCGTCCGCTGCAGCCGACAAGTCAACCAGCTGCTTCGATGCACAGCACTGCCCTGGTGAGTCGCACAGCGGCCAGTGCGCCTGCGCACGTCAAACAACAACTGCAACAACAGAAACCACTGGGTGCGGGACGTCAAGAGTTGGTGGACATTGGCGGGGGCAAACAAGTGATGGTGACAGTCGTACAGGCACCAGATGGCACCGAGAAAGGCGAATACTTCGATCATGATTTGGGCATGAAGTTCACGGTGCAACTGCATGGTGATCCGTACGTGACCCAGACACAAACCACGGTCAAGAGCACCGCCCAAGTGCATTCGGTCGAGTTGGAGCCGTACGCCGAATTCGTTGGCATCGATCGAGTCCGTGACACACGGTCAGGGCGTGTGATGAGCTTGCAAGATGCACAACGAGCGGGACTCGCCAAGGTGGACAAGAAGGGCAAGCAGGTGTCGAAGACATACGCGGTGTTCCGGTCGGACCTGATCCACGCCACCAACCACGGCGTCCTGGATCCGAACAGTGGCGAGAAGATCAGTCTACAAGACGCAATTCGTTTCAAGCTCATAGACGTCAAACGCCAAGTGTACGTGCAACCCACGACCGGCGAATCGTTGACAATGTCGCAAGCTGCAAACAACGGTTTGATCGATGTGACTTTGGCCGAGATTCTCCCAAAGGGTGTGTCGAACCCAGCCAATGGTGAACGATTGCCAATTGAGGAAGCCATCAAATTGGGAATTGTGAATCCAACGAGCGGTCAAGTCACGAATCCATTCACCAAGGAGTCACTCACTTGGTTCGACGTGTTGCGTCCAATTCATGCGAGCGTGACGCAAGAAGGCGTGTATGACCCGACGAAGGGATACCACGTTCCGGTCACCAGCGCGTTCAACGACCACATCATTGACGCGAAGCAACAAATGTACAGCAACCCGATCACAAAGGACCGAATGCCTTTGAGCGAAGCAAACAAGAAAGGACTGATTGATAAAGAAACATACGACGCCATGACGGATCGGGTGATTGACGACTTCAAGACGCAGCGCAAGGTCAGTCTGCTGGAAGCAGTGGCGATGGGCATTGTTGACCCACACAATCGTACCGTCCAGTTGGAGAAGAACCAACGGGTACCAATCGCCCGGGCTGTCAAGGAAGGCAAATTCCCCAAACATGTTGGAGACAAGATGAAGCGAGTGGACAAGTTGACGTTTGCCGAAGCGCTTGGCAAGGGACTGATTGACGCTGCTGCCAGCATGTTTACGGACCCAGACAGTGGCAACAAGATCACGATAGCACAAGCTTTAGAGCAAGGGTTTATCGACACAGGCAGCGTACAACCGCTGGAGGGCTACGATGACAAGAACCTGTCCACTGTGATTGAATGCGATGATTTCGACAACAACTCGGGCCGAATACGCGACAGATCTGGTTTGTATCTGACGTTCAGGGAAGCAGTGGAACGTGGTGTAATCGACGGAGACAGCCTGCTGTACAGCATTGAGACAAACAAGACGGTCACTCTACGCGAGGCACTCAAAATTGGACTCATTGACAGCAACGGCAAGTATACAGACGTTCGTACGGGAAGCAAGGTGACGCTGAAGGATGCCATCAAATACGGCGTACTGGCATTGATCCCGGCACCAATGCAAGCCGGACAAGTGATTGCCGAGGCGTTGAGGAAACATGATGCGGAAGGCTACAGGTTCAAGATCCAATCGCTGCATGGCACCGATCAAGCATCGACAGTCTATCAACCATCAGCATCGTCACCGGGCGGCACCACATCGACCTACACGCGTGAAGTGTCATGGCGTGGCAATGCAGCTGATCTGAGGAGAGGTGGACCACAAGCAATGGACGGTCCTGAATACGGTTGGAGTGAGAGCTGTGAAGACGAAGATGACTGCGAAGCTGCCGAATTCGTTGAAGACATCAATGAGAATCCTTCGCCGATTCATTTTTTAGCGGAAACAGCTCAGTTTTTGTAGACGCCGATTCGACTGATATTAACTTCAACACAAAAACTGAGCGTAATAACAATAGCGAGGAATTATCGTACTCTCAACTAGCCACTGGTACTCATCTTTTCAACGATCCGCAATGCCATATATGCACCTCTCATGTTCTACCGATAACGACGCGCTCAGCACGCAACACTGTGCCGAATCCAACCTCGTTTTCTGCCTCATTGCTTCCGTCTTCCGCTTCATGTCCGACCGCCGCTGTACAAACCGCATCAAGATGCAATGGCATCGACCTGTGCGAAATTGTAAATATGCCTACATGCTTCACGCCTTCCGGTTTTATTGCGAAAACTGTATCCGGTGACACTGATATTGGAATTGCCACTGCCATAACACTTCGTGTTGTCAACCCATACACAACTGCTCTGCTACATCCTGCCCTTGACGTTGCCTTCATGCTGTCTGATGCTGTCAACAATGGTCTGTTGACTGACAATGGTGTGCATCCCAGTTTTCTGGGGCGCCAGACATCAATTCAGGCACTGCACCGACGAAATTGCCTGCTGGATTTGCGAACACCGTTGTCGATCACTGATGCAATCAGAGTCGGATTGTTCAACAATGAAACCGGGACATTCCATGATCCTAACTCCAGACGTCAACATTCGATCAGCAACGCCGTCGCCGCTGGAACAGGAATTGTTGACGGTCGTTCGGCCGTGGTATTCTACCCGGAAATCAACCAGTATTTGACCATAACCGACTCGATCGAGAGCAATTTGATCGATAGCGATGGGTTTGTGCATCTGTCCAGTCAGCTCGTGCTCCCCTTGGACTTTGCATACCGTCTCGGATACGTCATCAACGTATGTGCACCACTATCACTGTCAAATGCACTCCGATTGGGACTGTACGACAAGCGAACGGGAATGTTCGAGTTCAACGAGAAAAACTTCACATTGATGCAAGCCATTCAGGAACATCTGATAACTACTGAAAATCCGATCACCATTGAATCGGAAAGAAGATCCACTTTACGCACTGAGATTCAAAACGGCGCCATCGATCCATACATTGGGTCGTTCACCACCTCTGAAGGCGCCGTAGTCAATTTGGATGAAGCCTTCAACAACGGCTATCTGCGAGACCAGGCGACACACTTATCTTTGGTCGAGTCTTTGGGCACTCCACTTTGGAACGGACTGTCCCGTCGCCTTGAGCTTGGTTCGCGGTTGTACTGGACATTGAACGAGGCTATTAACACCGGTCTGATTCACACACGCCGCACGTTTGTGCGCGACCCGAACGAAAACGTGTACTATCCGGTGAAACGGGCGGAACAAAGAGGCATGATCGATCTGCACACCGGGTTTGTGTTCGACACGTCGACTGGCCGAAAGATCGATATCAAGAGCGCCATCGAGGAAGGTGACGTGATTGAAGTGCCACCGAGCGCCTCTCTCGAACACATGATTCGACAACGTCTGATGTTGGATGGAACGTGGTTGGTGCTGGATTCAGCCACTGGCGACTACGTCAACTTGAAATCGGCCGTTGAACGAGGCTCGGTCAACGCTGAATCATTTCGTGTGACCGATGTCCAGCAAGGGAAGTGTCAGCTGCACACGTACCAAATGGCGAAGAAATTGAAACTGCTCGATTCAACCGGAATAATACCGAGAATATCGCTGCAGAAAGCTTGGAGGGATCATCGATTCGTCAAACACCGACCACCATTGACTCTCGCCACATGTGCAGGGCAAAGAAGGATTGATCCACTGAAGACCACGCTGCAAACACAAAGTTGGGCAAACCCGCTGACCATGAGCGAAGCAATCAGACTGCGGGTGATTCACGGTGATTTGCCTGCTGTGATCAATTGCAACAAGATCTCTACGCTGAAACAAGCGTTGGCTCAATTGCAAGACACCAGTGTGTTGTTGCGTAGTCCAGTTGTGTCGAGCTGCAATCTCAATCCGCCAAATGGGAACAGTCAGGCAATTTTGGCCGGCAATTTTTCATGCAGTCTATCGTTTGCAATGTATTCTGGGTTGTTTGCCAACAACGGCTTTGATCATCCGAAGATTGATCGACGATTCACACTAGCCGATGCAATTGCAGTCGGGCTGATAAATGTGGACCTGGATTTGGTCATACTGCCTCCAATGATCAGGGCAGCACCGATGCGTGAAGCAATTAAAGACGGTTTGGTCGATTGTGAGCATCAGCTGGTGAAGACATCGGGAAACAGCCAAGTGCCACTCGACCAGGCCTTTGAGAACAACCTGCTTCTGTCGGGGTCAAAACCGTATCCAATCGAGTTCTTGATCGAGAAGAATCTCTACGATAACAACTCCAACCAGCTCATCGACCCAATGTCTGGTTCGAAGCAGAGCCTGAAGCAAGCGTTGGGCTCAGGTTTGGTCAATGAGGACACCACGTTCTACGTCAATCGATCGTCAATTGAGCTAACTCCCATCATGTTGGCCATTGACAAAGGTCTGGTATCCGACAACAACACAGTGCAATTGCCAGACTTGACCTGGATCGCACTGCCTGCAGCTGTGAGTCACGGTTACGTCAAGACCTGTGCCGAGAATGTGTCCATCTCCAAAGCGTTCGAGACAGGACAATTGGACAAGAACATCAGCCTGTACAAAGATGCGCGTTTCGGTGTGTCCATCCCGATCCAACGTGCGGTGCCAGCCGGTCTCTTAGACGCATCGGACGCGTTCGTTCAATCAACAACGAAGAATGACTCAACCTACATCGGATTCAAGACCGCGCTTCGCATCGACTCGATCGACCTGATGAAACGTGTGTCGACCGATCACGACACCGGGCAGTGGAATCCGTTGGTGATGCGATTCGATCAGGGTCAAGCGTTCCTCGGTCGTGAATCAATGAACTTCGAGTTCGCTGTTGACAATGGTCTGGTCGACATGAGCACTGGTCTGATACGTGACCCTTGGACCAACACCAGACACACGTTGCAAAGTGCAATCGGTGACCTGTTGATCGACGCAACGTCAGCACTGCTCGTTGACACTGTGCACGGCCGGTTGTTGAGACTCGACACAGCTGTCGACGAAGGACTCATTGTCGGTTCACAATTGGTCGACAGCTGCACGGGAGAACGTGTCAGTCTGATGTGCGCGCTCACAACCAAACTCATCCGATTGCCAACGGAGAAGTTCTCGCTGGTGGACAGCGTGCGTCTGAACGTGTTCGACCCAATCACCGACACATTCCGCAATCCGTTCTCGGTGCTGAGCGGCCTGTCGTTGATCGAAGCGATGCGGCGCAATCTGATTGATGTCACGTCCACCATCGTCGTCGAGCCGGTCGAAGGTCGTCACTACTCGGTGCCGGACGCACTCAGCAGCGGACTCATGGACTCGACCAACGGCAGTGTGCTCGATCTGGCATCCAGTTCCTACATCCAATTGGGCGAGGCGATCCAGCGAAACATCATACTTGAAAAGTACGATCTGGTTTCCTATGGTTTTTGATTAAAGCTTGAGCTTGTTGTGCTATATATGTACATACTTCCTAACTTCACTCGCACTTTGCTTGCACTGGGAGGAGCGGGTGCTATTCGCGTCAGGCAGCATGCTTTGAATGTACCTATTCTTTCCGATCTCAACCTGTCTGTTGGCATAACATTATTTCCTAACCGGTGTCAATCATAATAATAATAAACTGGCTTGCACGACTTATCTCGTCTTGTTCTCAACAGGACAGTCTGCCTTTGCTTGTGGGAGTCTGTTTCGTGTTGTGTCACCCTGTGTTGCTAGTGCCACCAACCAACCATTAAACCAATCTGTTGCCTTCTGGTCACTAACCGTTCTTACATTTCCTTACCAACTGCTACAGTATCCACCATTACATTGTAGTCACTGTGAAACACGACAGAGACGCGTTACATCAAAGCCATACTAATATACGCTTCTCCAGCCGTAGCTATAGTAGTCGGTCAATGTTCCGTAGTCTTGACGCTGCCGCACACACACGCGCCTGCATACACACGCCTAAGACGGTCGAGTAAATTGTAGATTGGCTTGGGTGGATGATCGCAAATTTGGGTGGAACTAGTCGGTCAGATCAGCTCAATGTGAAATCGACGGTGATTTCGAAACAGATTTTGTAAATTACTGGTTCAATTGTTCACTCAAAATGCTCGTGTACATCTGCAGATGGTGTAACTTGTACTATACGAAGATTTCACAATAAGCTAAACGCCTCAACGGTCCACATCGTTTTGCGAACTACAC
This sequence comes from Rhynchonema sp. JSB1_4, assembly GCA_030248065.1. Classification (NCBI taxonomy): domain Eukaryota; kingdom Metazoa; phylum Nematoda; class Chromadorea; order Monhysterida; family Xyalidae; genus Rhynchonema; species Rhynchonema sp. JSB1_4. The sequence continues at coordinate 60,525 of JASAMV010000374.1, forward strand.
CCAGTCAATATTGTTAGCTTGCTTATTTATCCTCGTCTTTCCTTGTGTCGGTGGTGATTGATTGACCATGTTCTTCGCTCAGGGGTGTGCCTTTTGGACCTGTATGGGAGTCACTTCGTTTCTAGCATCTACAGGTCCCAAGTGTAGACCCCTGTTCACGCTATCCGTATAGTGGGCATAATCAAATGTCACACTCCTCGTTCCTTGACCACTTGTCAACCAGCACCGTCATTAGCTTAGCGATTATACGCTGTTGTCCTACGTTGTACATGACACACCACCAGTCGTTGAGCCAATCACTATGCTGCTGCTTCAAAGCTTCCAGTGGCGGGAACGGTATCACACGGGAGAATTCTGAACCACTTTGAATGCGTGTAATTTCTTGCCTGATGTTGCAGGAGTCAATCCAGCAGTCATGTCAAGCCGCCGAGGTTGACATCGACGGACTGCTGATCAAACTACAAACGGTGGAGGGCGCGTTGGCCGACCTGCGACCCGGTCACACGCTCAAAGACCACCAACAAACACTGGTCGCCCTTAAAGTACGTCCATCTGCCTGCATGATGTTTCATTTGATCTCAGTTATCAATTTTGCCGAAAAACATCTGTATTATCTTCCGAATTTCAGTCAGAACAAACCAAATTCGATAGTCTACAACCGGAGATCAATGCGTGTCTACAAACAGCTGACGATTTGTGCACCGAGGGCGCCGACCTGTTGACACCAGAGGAGTTCCACAATCTGCGCAGTCATCGCGACCAACTTGGACTCGCCAAACGTACCGTTGCTGCAGAGCTGGAGCTGTTGACCAGCAGGTGCGAACATAGGATAGCAAGCAACTCACTGGTTTGTGGTGTTGTCGATGGGCATGATAACTAAATGGGCAGACACCTTCTATGCAAACACATGCAGTATACGTACATATATGTATTTTATGGACAATTTCAGACTGCAGAACACGGTGGCAAGTCTGCGTGACTTCAACGACAAAAGTGAGGCTTTCTCCAAGTGGCTAACAGACACGCGTGCGCAAATCGATGAAACATCGGAGTTATCGGCTGATCCAGCACACGGAGAGAAAGCAATGCAGCAAGCACAAGTAAGATAGTTAGCTGTCACAGGGAAACGATTTTGTTAATCGTGAGAGTGAGAACGACATCGGTTGGTATCACAAGTTTCGGTGCAGGTACTGTAACGCCATGAGCTTTTGTGCGAGTCACTCTAAGCACATTAGTCATTCAAAAACATCATGGAACCACACAACTATGCCTGGGAACACAGCATATGTGTTAAGGCCTAACTATACTTCGTTCTCTCAGAGAACAAAGAACAAATTCTCGCGCGCTGATTGGCTGTTGAACATACGTGGACCAATCAGTGCGCGAGAATTTGTTCTTTGTTCTCTGAGAGAACGAAGTATAGTTAGGCCTTAAAAATCCGACATGACACGAATGACCAAGCACAAATCTGGCAACTGTCCGTTTGCAGTCAATCACCGACGATATCGTATCGCACCAATCGCATCTGAGCGAATTGAGCAGTCTCCGATCGAACATCAGCGACGATCTGCACGAAACACGACGTATTCAATCGGTGCACGGCAAGTATGTTGTGCCCGAGGTCACTGATGACCCGATCAGACAGACTGTGCGATCGTTGAATGCTGACTACGAACAACTGTCGACTGCATGCAGTCAATTGCACAATATGCAGGTGCGAATGATTGCAAAGTTGCCATCGTGTTTTCAGGGCGCATGTGTATGTACTGTGTTCAGTACTGTGTACTGTGTATACATGTATTCAGGTCAATATCAACGAACAGAACGGTCTCTGGCAGCAAGCAATCACCGATGCCGCACAATTTCTCGACAGAGTATGTTACGTATCCAAATTTTTTCGGCTTTATACGTGCCATCACCGAAAGTTTTAACGCGGTAGACAAACACACAAATGTGGAAACTGTTTCGTGCAGCACGAGCGGGAGGCGTCTGATATGCAGCAAGCGGGCACGAGTGGTTCACCAGATGATCTAAGTGCCAGACTACGATCGACACGCGATCAGACAGATCGATTGATATCGGAGAGTCGACACGTCGATCAACTGCGACCACTGGCCACAACGTTGTTGATGTTGATGGAGGGCAAACGGGCACATGAACACCAGAAGGCGGCACTCACTGGCAAATGCGAACAGTTGGAGGGCAGGTGGGTGCTGGGTAATATGATGTTTCAATGTTTGTTATCAGGTCTCTGACGTACGATGGACATTATAACAAAATGTAATGTGTACAGAAACCTTGAAGAGGATAACGAAACATTTTGCGCTTCAGATATGACTCAGTGCGATCTCGTCTTCAACAACACGCCACCAATCTGCAGTCATCACTAAGCGAGGCCACGAGTCTGGCGGAAACGGTAGGCGAGCTGGGGCAATGGCTGAAACAGGTGGAACAAATTCTGGACACTCACAAGCCACTACCGTTGACTGAAGTAAAATTGGAAGAACAGGTATGCATACAATTGCCCACACTATATTTGATTTTAATTTTGCTTCAGCCACATAAAAACACAAACGTTTCGTAATGTTTACCTCTTTTAACACAGAGTTCCGAGCATCAAGTGCTGCAAGCTCAGTTCACCGCCCGTCGTGTGCAACTGACTGAATTGAAGGCAAAGATCAAACAGTCTAAAAGCGCTCAAGTAAGTGATGATTTTTGCGCCATCGGAAAGCATTTCCCAAATCTCTAAAATTGTTTTTGCAGAGCAACATTTCCATCGACTTGACCGCGATCACCGGTCGTTTTGATGCGGCCGAACGCAACTGCCGATCGTGGGGCGATAACATTCTAGAGGCTCAAACAAAGCTCAAAACGTTCATCGCTGATTCGACCAAACTGCGGGATTGGCTGTCCACAACGATTGCCAGCTGCCTTGACAGAGTGAGTGTGCATTTTTATAATTACATAATAGCACCTTATTTGTATTTTTCATCTTTATATCATTCTTCAAATGCCCCCCCCCCACCGACAGGATGCAACTCAAGCCGAACGCCACATTGAATCAACGAAAAGCGAAATCGCTCAAAAACAACGCGATCTTGAGAGCGTCAGATCTGTTTTCGCATCACTGATGGACTTACCGCGAGTTTGTGACGAAAATGAGGTGATCAACACAAAGGACGCACTCGAAAAACAGTGGACTGAATTACACGTTTGTGGCCCTCATCACGTTTGAAAAGCTCGACTGACGTTTTCTCATGTCAATCAACAATTTCAGAGTCTTGTCGAAACGCGTTCAAGCGAGTTGATGCAGCGCAAAGAGGTGCTCAACGAATACATGAGTGCGCAGACGAACGTGCGTGAATGGCTGAGTGAACGGGAACAACAAATGGATTCGCTCGCACCCGTCGCACTCACCGTCGTGTTGTGCACGAAACAGAAAACTGGACTCCAACCGCTCATACAGGTTGCTTGTCTGTCGAGCTGATGAAACACATGTTTTTGGAATTTAAAAAAAGTGTGATTCAATGCAGGAATATAACGATTTCGCGCCCAACATTCGCTCGTTGAGCAAATCGATCGAAAAGTTCAATCCACAATCGCAGTCCAACAGCGTGCACGATCCGTCAATCAGTCCGAACTCGCAGATTACATCCGGATTCAGCTCGTTCGATAACATTGGTTGGTTGATGTTTCATCGATTGTTGTCAACTTTTTGCTATGTAGGTGGGTCGAGTCAAACAGACGTGTCAAACTGACACACTTTACATGATACACATGATATTACCAGGCGCCTTAGCGGCGGATGAGTTGAGCAGTGCGCAACGTGAAGTGCTGGACATCGCACAACGATACGAACATTTGGGCAAACGCATTCGTGATCGCGACGACGAGCTGGATACGACCATCACGCAGTTGAGACAACACGAAGCTGAGCACATGGAATTGCAGGTAGAGTCTGTCTGTGTGAAACATCAGCCTGCTACACATCAGTAACAACGGTCCGTACTTTCGCAGGACATCGTCACCGAATGCAACCATCAACTTGACAGTCTCAATGCATCCGTGCCTGAATCATCAAGCGCGACCAGTGCAGCAATGGAACAGGTCATGAGCACATGCAAGCAATTGAAACATCAACGGGCTCGTGTGGACGCGTCAAAATCGCGTGTGCATCAGTTGACACGACTGAAGAGCACAGATGATATACCGGGCATGAACGACCTGTTGGAGGGACAGACCAGTTTGGAACAGGTTCGTTGGGTTGTTTGTTGCATAGTGAACTGAGAATATTTTACTCATAGTATTCTCATTCTTTTTTATATGCTTTTGCTCTCAACCCTGTGTGTATGAAAGCGCGTTATGCCCCAACGCGAGGGCACATCGGCAGTTGTTACATGTTGACGATGACTGCATGCATATCATTTTTTTATATTTCCAAATTTCACGTCGCGTTACAGTGCTGGTCCGACACACTTGAACGCGTCGATTCCACACAACAATCGCTGCACGTGGTCAAGGACTACCACAAATCACGTGACTCCCTGCAACGTTGGCTGAATGCCAAACAAAAGATGGTGGATTTGTTGCAGCCACACACGCTCGACCCACAGAGTCTGAGAGCACAACTGCAACAGTTGGAAGTGCTACAGGCACGTTGTTTTTCATGTTTGGGCATGAAAACACGTTTCCCTACAAAAAACATTTTCAGGATGAATTGGATGCGCACCAATCGCAGATCGAACAGGTGCACACGATGACCGATCAACTGGAACAAATGTACCCGGCTGATGTTTCATGTCGCGCCAGCACAGACCAACTCAACGAACAATGGCAGAAGCTCCATTATGATCTGAACGAGCGACGTAAAACACTCAAAGATGCCCTCGATAAAAGCAGTGCATTTGCTAAAGACCAACTCGAATTCCGCAACTGGCTGCAAATGGCCAATCAAAAAGTCGAACAGCTCAGTGGCTCAGCACCGACAGATCGACGCGCGTACTTGAGCGCGCTGACGGACGTGCAAAATGAGGTAAACATCGGAGCTAGCATGGTAATGCTAAGCGACATATGGTTCATTCCCTATAGTGCGCTTTCTGAAAATTTTGATCGTGCGCTATTTCAACAATACTCAACCGAATGAGCTCAAACTTGCACACAATGTATATACCGTGCCCCAAAATGGCCACACAAAATTTCATCCCGCTGCGTGCCCACACGCGCAATCGCGGGCAAGATACAGTTGTCATTTTTGTAAAAACGTTCTTCTCCTTTTTTTTCCACAAAAAACTAGTCAGGGCCCAGACGTTACTGAACACCAGAAATGTTAATATCGCATATAGGGTTTTCGCACACGAGAAACACGATGGTGCTATCGCCGATTTCGTAACTCCACGACTGAGACCGGTTCCAGACCATGACCACGACTTTTTGTATGTAAAGTGTGCTTCCCGAAGTAAAATTTCGCCGAAAAGTTGGGTTAC
>JASAMV010000375.1:0-23661 GCA_030248065.1 Rhynchonema sp. JSB1_4
GCCGGACGTTGTCGTCACAGGTGATCCTGGTGGACCCGATGCACAAGGCGATTCGTCGCCACCCGGACACCCAATGGATCACCAAACCGAACAAGAAGCATCGTGAAATGCGTGGATTGACATCGGCCGGACGCAGCTCGCGTGGATTGGGCAAAGGTGGGCGCAGGGTTTATTTTTTCAAAATGTGCCAGTAGCAAGAAGCTAGTAAAATCAAAAATTTAGCAGCTTTTTTGCCGCTGAAATGCCAATTTGCTAGCTTTTTTGGCCAAAATACAAGATTTAGTAGCTAAAAAGCTACTAAATTTGGTTAAAAAATCCATGGGGGGCAGGATGCGGATTGAATGGGGCACCGACTAAACGGCGGTGGGAAATACAGCGGCCACTGTATTTCTATTACAAAAGCTTGTGTTTTGGACACTAGGCTTGTGTTTAGGTTTTGACGGCCTAGGTTTGTGTGATCATTTTTTGCCGAAATAGATGGATTTTTATGGCAAATCTCTACACTTCGTTTGCAACCGCGCGATCTTGGGTTCGCTTATGTTTCACGCGATAGTCACTTGGCGCTGTTGTTTATTTGGCAGTTAATTTGTACTGAAATAAGCGATAATAATCAGAAGTAAACAACCCTATGTGTTTGGCAAATGTGGCGAGCGTGGGTGTATCCCACCTGCTAACTGAAATGTGAAACAACGTATCGGAATTTTACTGTCATAAAGAACCGTTTTTTTATTTTTCGTGGAAAAAAACGGCTTTTTCCGAAAAAAGAAACGTTTTTTTTTCAAATATTTTTCCGGTACTTAAAGGGGCCGCGACATCATTATTTTTCACGATGCACCGCCTGATTTTATGTCAGAAATTGAAAGACGACATCCGAAGGAACATGTCTTACAAAGACAACAACATTGACCCGCGCTGTTTTCAGCATGAAAATCACCCCCGAACATCGAATGTCAGGAACAAAAGTCAGTTTGCTGTAGTCGCTCGGCTGCTTGAAAATCAGGCATCGAGCTCAAAAAATTGATATGGACTCGGTGCTTATGTAATATCTGCGAAACATTTTTCCGGCAACCAGCTCCAAGCACCTGTCGACGTTGCAATTTCTGTGACAGCTGAAATGTTTCGCAAATATTACATAAGCGCCGAGTCCATATCATAATTTTTTGAGCTCGATGCCTAATCTTCAAGCGGCCAAGCGACTACAGCAAACTGACTTTTGTTCCTGACATTCGACGTTCGGGGGTGATTTTCATGCTGAAAACAGCGCGGGTCAATGTTGTTGTCTTTGTAAGACATGTTCCTTCGGATGTCGTCTTTCAATTTCTGACATAAAATCAGGCGGTGTATCGTGAAAAATAATAATGTCGCGCCCCCTTTAAGAACGTAATTTCGAAAAATATAACAATTTCAGTGCAAAATTTGTTCGAAGTGACGAGAGTGTTCTTGAAGAGTGTTGAAGTCAGTCGAAAACACTTGGTTTACACGCTTTTTGGCCCATTTGGGGTCGGTTAATTTTCGTGCTCGAGCAATTTTTCACCAAAATCGAAAAACTCATCGGTTTTGCATTACAATTTTTTGGCAAAATTGGAATAAAGTACCGATATTTTTCCCATCAAGGTGCCCACGGAAAAATAAATGGAAAAGTATTCGGGTCTCGGAAAAAAGCGGTTTTGTTTCGGTTGTTTTCCGGAAAAAAACCGATTTTTTTCCGCGTGCCAGTATAATCGGAATGCTGGCCGTGTTTCTTATTTTATGGCAGGATGTCCTACACTGCGTTTTCTGAGGTGCACGATTGTTTATGAAAGTTCTGAACAAGTCAAAGAAAAGATCGCGATCCGAGTTACGCCCATTTGTATCAAATCACAGCAGTCACCTTGTTGTTTCAGGTCATCGCTATTCGCAAACGAAGGGCGGCAGTCGGCGCGCGTGCTGGAAACGACGCAACACCTGGTCATTGCGTCGCAAGCGATAAACAGACCTGTGCTTGGTTGTTATTGTTGCTGCTCGTATAGAATTATGATGGACTCGTTTTGTTATGTAAGCGGTGTGAAACATCACCCAACCAGACTATATACACACACATACACGCTGTTCTTTGTTGACAAACCAATTGTGTTGTTCGGGATAAGATGGTGTTTTTGATTTGGTCGCGTTTTTTTGTTTCCTGTGAAACATCTGTGAAGTTATTACAATGCGTGCGACCGGGAGAATAAAATCATAGGTTGTTAATTTCTGCAGGGAGGGAAATCCTGAAAGTTTGCTTTTGACATTGAATACCACCCCAAAACAAACACACACGCGCAGCTGACCATTTTAGTTGTTTGCGTTTCATTTGACCTGCCATGTTTTGAGCCTTGTGCAACTCCCAGTTCAAGCATCTTCAGCCAGGTAAACAAAAAAAGCGTCTGCGTTGCCTGCGGCCTACTTCGATGTGTTTCTGTTTTTGTGACCTACCACATGCACAGCACGCCCGAGCAGCTTTACAACCGCGTTGACTTTCGGCACAACAGTACCACGCGAGCGAAGAAGCTTCGTCAACAAAAACTACAACTTGTATTTGGTGCTAAGAGTACCTACCTAATTTTGAATATTAGTACAGTCTTCATAAAGTCCGTTCTGGAGCAAGTGCTTACACACACAGCTAATCACACAACCACAGAAAGATGTTGACCAGGGTTGGGCAAAAAAAAAAAATTTTTTTTTTTAAAAAAAAAATTAAATTTTTTTTTTAAAAAAAAAATTTTTTTTTAAAAATTTTGGGGGAACAAAATGTTCTAAAACGTCCAAAAATGGCCTTTTTGGGGGTTATTTTTTGTCATTTTTTTCTCAAGGGTCGAAAAATTTTCTTCACAAAATCACCTTTGGGGCATGTATTTGGTACCTAAGATACCCCAAATGATGTAATAATACCTTCCCGTGATACATGGGACACAGTATGCACGTGCCTACATGGTACTTCGATGTCATACCCCATCAGGTCGGTCATATACGACTGATTCAGCTACCCGACAAGTATTTCTGCAGCTAATATTCTCAATTCTGTGTGGTTTATGAGTGAATCTTGCTTATTCGGGCACAAACTGTTGTGTCCGATACCACAGAGCAGCAATCATCGGTCCATATCAAGCACAGACTGTTGGATCGCACCTAAATCACGTAAACACCCTTGATAACTGATGCAAACCAAGTCACAAAAGTGACTTGTCAATTAAAGTTGCATTTTTTCGCGATTTTGCGCGTTTTTTAGGCAAATTTGGCAAAATTTCCCCGTATCTCAGACTTTTTAAAAAAACTTGTTTAAAAAAAAAATTTTTTTTTCCAACCCTGATGTTGACGTATATTCGCGTTATTGTGCGCAGAGCGCCGGCCTTTTGATACGCATGTGGCACCAATATTGTATGCACATAGATCTGCTGAGGTTCATTTGAGGCCAATCACTTCAGTGCAGTGTACACTACAAACAGACTTTCATTATTTTGTTGTCTGCTTTTTTAATCTCGTCACGCCAGAAGCCTGTGTGGCGAAGTACCGTAAGATGCTCTCTCACACTGACTATTTATGGTGTTGGCTAATTCTGCTCATCATTTATCTGCATTTAATTTTTGGCCAACAAATATCGGAGAAAATTGATGAAATTCAAGAATATTTGCGGCTGGAAGTGGAAGAAGAGCACTGGGTGTTCAATAATGAGACCGGACGTTACTATCAGTTCAATCACGGAAGTGGTGAGAAATTTAGATGAAACTATTACAAAGTTTTATCGGAATTTATTTTCTCACACTGTTATTCAGGTTGGTGGATTCTGGCGCACGAGTATTGTAGAGCGCAAGGCAGCAACTTGGTCACAATCAACAGGTTCGATTTTGAAGTGGGAAGACTCATGCTCAGAGAAATATTATGTTTTTTTGTCACTGTACAATGATGGGGATACTGACCATTGCGGCTTAGTGGGTAATCATGTCAAAAATGCCAAACCTGTGGTGCGTGTACTCATGATAGCCTGTGGCTGAAAGTGATGTACAACACTTTTAAATTTTGTTCTAACCTTGTGAAACATCAGCGAACGCTCACAGTATATTGTTAGAAACTGTAGGCAGATGAAAAAGCCAAAAAGTGCACATGTGCCTAAGGCGCAAGCAGATTTGTTTCCAAGTTCACGAAGTCTTGTGCGAAAATTTCAGCGAATCTGAACTGAACTGGATACTGGACAAATATGCCGCAAATGTCAGTGATGAAGAAATAGCGCACTACCACAACAGACTGCTGCCACATCCCTATGACAGATACATTCTGGTGGGAATGAGACTCGATATAAAGGTTAAGGGCTGTTTCGACAGTTTAGATCCGTTCATCGGTTGAAACAAGGATTCGGATAAGTCCTTTTTCTGAGATTTTTTATATAAAACTATGAGATCAGACTTGTTTTCTTTTGAATGACTGATTTGTCAGAGCCAACTGCAGTCCTTGCAGACAAACAAATGGAGTTGGTTGGACGGAACAAATATCAGCTCAACGATCGATTTCCTCGATTGGTCGGCCAGATCCATTCCCACTGCTCGACCGAATTGTGCCTACGTCGACAGGTATGTATATCTGGAACATTCTACGCTCTGCTGATCGGGGCGTCGTAAAGTTTGTCTCTGCTGCTTTGGTGGTAAGCGTGATGTAGCCTATACCAATCGTCTTATACATACATATACTGTATGCGAAACATTATCGTCAAACGATGACGTCTTCAACACCGAGATCAAACGGTGTCGATGCGGTCTTCTCTTATTCTTCTGCTTTTTGTCAATGGAAACAAAACGTTTGCACGTCGTCAAATTTTTAGTTCCATCCGTAACAGTGTCATGTGACCAGAGGCCTGACCGGACCCAATGAATAGGCACCCCAAGTTACATTCCGGTCATCGTGATTTCACAAAAGCATCAGGTACACCTGACATGTAACGCTTCAGAGACGGACGTCAGCTGTCCAAATGGGATTGTCACTATTTGCTGCCCAAGTTGTTGGGCAAAATCCATTTCGTTTGCGAAGCCACGACGGAGGAATTCGAGCTCTATCGATGGCGTGACGACAGCTTTCAAGTGGACCAGGTATGATACCGAATGCTGCATTATTATCTTCTTTTGTCAATGAATAATGCCCCTGAGAGCATTCATGAATTAATTTTTGAGACGCAGTAAAACTGTTCGCAGCTCTCTCTCTCTCTCGCAAAATAGAGCACACTTGTGGTGTAAAGTTTGACATCACACCCTGATAGCTATAGCGTACCCAATCCCAAACTAAAGTGTGACATTTTCTCCAGACAAAGGCGGTGTAAGATTTTTTACACTTTGGTGTAACAAGTAACGTACATTGAAAAATTGCACCCTGACTGATGTCGGTAGCATACACTTTTTGCGAACGAGTATGTAGGTACTCGACTATGATAATCTGTCTCAAGTGTATTATTTACAGGCCCGTTTGAAGAAACTGGCTAATTTAATCATCAACAAGAAGGCCACGGTCAGACATTGCGACCAGGGATGGTATTATTACAATGGTTAGACTGGGGAAATTTTTTTCACACCAGAGCAAATAAAAGTATCAATATTTGATTCGTGATAGAACGACGGGTTGGTGGTTGTATGGCACGCATCAATGGGATGCAGTTTCGGCCCATCTGACTGCTGGTTCGCCGGTACGAGCGCATGCACACTCATGCCACAAGCACATACCCTCTGCGAAGCCTGACTGTGTTTGCAGACCATTGCTATCGTGTTGTCTGGTCGCTGAGTTCGTGGGACGAGGCCAAGTCACGTTGCACCGATGTGGCACCCGGGGCACAGTTGGTCACACTGGCTGATGTTGATGAGCAGAAATACGTGCACGATTTGTTCATGTGCGTTTGATGAGGTCAATTTGAGGCTGGCCAATCGCTGTTGTTTCAGCATTATATATTCTTAATGGCGCACATATGACTCGTGGTTTCTTCCATTTTTGCACCGCTATCGTGTCAAGCACCACTTACAAGATTGACCAACCAAAAGATTTTCAGTCGTCTACGGCAGCAGCAGCCTCAGTTCCTGGGCACAAACGAATTTTGGCTGGGTGCCACTGACAGACACAATGAAACGCGATGGCTGTGGTTGGATGGAAGAATGGTTCGGGACGAGGTGACGTGGCAGGTCTAAAAGGGTGGGCTGGTTGTGGAATGTTTCCGTTTGCAGATCAAGCCACGGGATAACGGTTCATCAGCTATTTGTGTATGTGTGCTTCCAAAATGATGCTGAAAGGGCTCGTGTAGTCATACCGGGAACTGGGAACTTTTCAAAATCTTTTCTTTTACACTCAAGTTTTGATACAATAATAAGACGTGTCACTCAAATCTCGGTCGCTGGTTGGTTACACAGAAATTGTTTCGGAAGTTCCCAGTTCCCCGTTTGTGTGTTTTCATATCGGGAACTGGGAATTATAGTCTAACAGAAAAATCTTGTAAAAAATTTGTTTTCCATTTCCGAGTTCCAGCATGACTACACGAGCCCTGAAGTGATTCCACACGATCGTGACAGATCAGTGGCGGCCGAGTAATTTTGGGTGTGTTTGATTTTGGCCAGGATATTTAGCAGGGAAACGCAAATGAAGATCAGGCCCGAATCCTTATCGGCGCGTGCTTCGTTCTGTGATTGTAAGGACTGAAATGGTTGCAAGTTGCACTGCATGTTTTCCAGGAGTCCGCGTCCCCCTACCATACATTGCAACCTGACGGTGGCACAACCGCCAATTGCTTGGCGATGTCAATTCACGGTCATCTACAGGATGTGTGCTGTCATTGTGCACACACGCGGATGGCCTACATGTGCAAAGTGGACAAATCGTTGTATGTGCTGCCCACTGGGGGACAAATTTCACTTTAAAAGTTATTTTTCTGATGTTTGATTCGTAAAGTTTGAAGAACTGCGCATGTGTAATCTGTCCGAAGTTTCTGTGAAAGTTTCATTTTGTGCCATCATTTCAGCTGCCCGAGCAGAGGTCAGAATTCAATTAGGATGCGCTTTATGACGATTCAGCTTGTTCGTCTTAGAAATTGAGAACATAATGGGTGATATTTTCGAAATGGTGTAAAGGTGAGTTGGGTGTAAAGGTCGGTGTAAACTCAATCGAAAGCTCGGTCGGTGTCAGCTCGGTGTAAACATGAAACATTGCCTGCTGTTAACGTGGAATGTTTCATGTTTACACCGAGCTGACACCGACCGAGCTTTCGACCGAGCTTACACCGACCTTTACACCCAACTGAGCTTTACACCGTTTCGAAAATGCCACCCAGTCTTGGTGCGTGCAAGTTGCGTTAATGGTTACCTTACAAATGTACGTATACCTACGTTGGAGTACAGTTCTTTTCGAAAATGGGTGATCATTAACCGATTTTTGTCAATTTCGTCGCCCGACTGTTTGATTTGTCCACCTAAGCGTGTGCCCTGTTTTTAATTCTATTCCAAAGTCAATCAATTCACAAGCATCGTTGAACAACGCAATTCATCTGTAACATTCAAATTTGATCGAAACCTCACTTCCATTGTGTCGGTTGGTTCAACCCAATTGGTTGATGCGCAGAATAAAAACGTACCAAATTTTGCTCGAGCGTTTCATAAGCTCATTATCGATGCAGAGAATCAACAAGATGAAACAGATTTGCCCTTTTTTGATATCAAGGATAGTTCCAGCTTTTATGATGCCACAAATTTCAATACGTGTAAAACCATTTAATTTAAGTATTATCCACAACATTTATTCTGCTTCAGATTGATGCATTGATACGTCGATGAAGAAGTGTCACTGGAGAACACTTTTTTTCGAAGCATTATGTTTTGGATATTTTTACCGTTTCTTTGTGAGATAAGGTTTGTGGAAGGGCATATGCCACAATACATTAGAGTAGCATCGTTAGTGAACATCAACCTCAGACTGGTCGGAGACCATAGAAACTGCACAATACCACCGGGTGTCAGGTCAGCACAAAAGTTGGGTCTCAGACGAAAATTTTTCATTTGTTGAAAAATATGTTGTATCGATTTCATTTATCCTGCAACGTCGTTTGCAACACTTTTCCAAATAAAAAAAATTTTCGTCAAGAAAATCAAAAAAAAATTTTTTTTAAAAAAGCTCGTTAATTAAAAAGCCAAGTACGTCCCCTGCGGAATTATCATGGGATTCACTTCGAATATGAGGTTTCAATCAATTTCCCAAATAACCCCACATGTATAAACCTCTGACACAGGAATAAAAATGTTTGCAGATATGCGGCGCGCTTATTCGGAAAGGAAAAACCCTTCAAATTTGTTTCCAGTGGCGGCTTTTTGGAGGAGCATACACATTTGGCTTTCTCCGGTACATCACGCGTTTGATTAGAATTTTACCAGCTACAATACTGTACATTACGGTGATCATTTCCTATCGTCATTGAATCATTATCATCTATGTTTGGCACGTGAAATTTAGTATTCTGCGACAATCCACGCAGTTAGTCGCCACCACGCCCGCGTGATATTTACAGTATACTATAGTAAGTTTCTAATTTCGTTGTCTCATGCATTCTTACAGACGCAGAGAAACTCCCGCTCGAAGTCGAGGCAGGCAACAAGCTCAACACACAGTCAACAAGCCACGCAGCTGGCTCGAGTGCGTTTCGAATGTTTCAGTCACACAAGCTGTGCGTGTTGAGCTTGTTCCCTGCTTCGACTTCGAACGGGAGTTTCCCTGCGTCTGTAAGATGCATGAGGCAACGAAATTGGAAATTTACCATACCGACAAACTCTGATAAATAAAGTAGTCGTGCCGAGTCCACGTCACGTTCAGATATCCTGCTGGAATAACAGAATCGCATTCGTATTGATACCATACTAGCGTTGATGATCCCCACGTTAGGGGTCACGAGACGAATAATTTTGAGATTTCAAAAATTTTTGTGTAGCCCCTCCATTTCACCTGAAACGGCGTTTGCTCTACTTTTTCTAATTAAAAAATTTTTTCAAAAAAAATAATTTTTTTTGTGTTTTTTTTAAAGAAACAGTGCTCTAATAAAATTTTTTTCAACCCTGACTATGACGAATTATCCCAAACTGTTCCCTGTCTGTGCTATGTCGAAGTATCCCAAGCCAAGATGTCGATGTATCCCAAATCCCACGACCCGTAACCAAAAAAATCGGCGCAGAATCCCAAAGACAGAAAGAGTCCTTGCGATGCGACAAACCAACTGGTCTTCACCAAACTACATATAACTTTCAGCCTAACCCAACCACTGAAAAACCCGTGGGCCTAAGCCTAAACCTAACAGCAGGATTAAGCCAACATTAAGCCAAAGTCTAATCATTGGCCTAAGCCTAAGCCCAGCATCCATACTTAGCCCTACTCAAAGGCCAAACTCCAAGTTTGACATTTGGGAAAACACACTGGATTTAACCACAAGCTGAAGCAGAGCCACGTCATATTGATTGGTTTGGGTCCGAAATTTTGGGGTACTGCGCCGTTTGTTTGTGGATACTTCGTCGTGGTGCCCAACACGACGTTGTGGGCTATACTCAGGGTTGGGCAAAAAAAACGACGGCGTTTTTTCTTAAAAAAACGACGTTTTTAAAAAAAAAAAGCCTGGGTCGTTTTTCGTTTTTTTAAATCCTGAATTTCCTTGATTTTCCCTGATTTTTCAAGGAAAGTACCCTGATTTTCAAGGAAAATCAATTTTTTGTCCCATTTTTTTTCAAAAAAAATTTCGACCAATTTTTACTTTGTCGAGATACGTCGATATACGGAGTTTGACTTTCAGTGATGACCCCGGCCAAAGTTGGTCCCACGATGTTTAAACCCGTTTATTTTGCCTCAGAACACATAGAATTACTTCATTTAACCACGTTTTCTTTCCAACATGAGCGTTTTCCAATTTTTGGGGGCATATTTTGGTCATCTGGGCGTTTAAAAAAACGATTTTTTGGAAAAAACGTTTTTTGCCCAACCCTGGCTATACTTCGTCGTGGCATAATATCGTCGTTTTTTTGTGTTTCGGATACTTGTGTCCACCCATGCGCAATCTAAAAAATTATTTTCGACGAAGAAACTTACCATTCAAATGCACTAACACAAATCCGTTTTTCAATTAAGCTCAGCCGACCGCCGCCTCGTCCGTTAACTTCCGTCGTCCTACACGGAAATCTAAACAAACCCATCAACCATCAACATGTACATAATGAATTTCAATGAGTATGAATACCGAAATAATAATCAAATCAACACTCGAAACGCTGGCTTGATTATTCGACGTACATAAATTTATGCATCGTTAAACTTCGCGATCACATTCAATTCATTGTCTGTGGAAAGAAATTCCCGCGAATGCCGAATAATTCCTCCCTCAACCGAATAGGTTCCCAATGGAAGCTTTCCGAACAAGCCCTCCATATGCACAGATGTGGTCAATGCGCCCCCTTGGTCAATTTGAGCGATGTTGCACATGCTTACGCACATGCGAACAGTGGGTGCTAATTTGGGAAATTATTTTTTCTGCAATCTAGCATCCGACGTATGCCCCGAGTGACACAAAGGGGACTAATTTGGCATTCTCCAGTTATTTATGCATCGTTCAACACTGTAATGAAAAAAATAAAAGAAAACGCCCACTGTGCAGGGATTAAATCTAGAAAAATGGGATACGAGCATCGACTTTGCTGCAAAGCAAATTTTCGTTTCAACAAACTGCCGATAAAGATTTCAGCAACATGAAACCACTTTCGTTCGTTGTGATGCTGGCGTGCTTGGTTGATGCGCTTAATGCAGGTATGTTAGTGTTGTGAGGTCAGTCATTTTACTGTTGATAATCTGAAAATTTAGGACAGGCCCGTCATGCCCTGAATCCACTTTCAGAATGTGGGCCAGTGCCAACTACAGCGTCGACTAATGCAGCACCGAAGGTGCAATACTCAATACAATATACATACGCACAGCGTGGCAAAAGGTATCCGACAAACGCGAGGGCCTATGTCAACTGTGCCAATTGGAAAATGGCTGTGTTGAAACAAGGAAGTAAGATATACACAGTTTGTGACTGATCACCCTGCATACAGTATGTGCCAAAATTTTTACACATGCGTCACGCACTGCGCTGCGACGATCACATGCACATGAATGTATTGTGCTTGATGGGTTGCATGTTTCGACTTGGTATAGTAAATTTCTAAATTCGTTGCCTCATGCATTAAGCAGGCAACAAGCTCAACACACATTCAACAAGCCACGCAGCTGGCTCATGTGCGTTTCGAATGTTTCAGCCACACAAGCCGTGTGTGTCAGCTGCGTGGCTTGTTGACTGTGCATTGAGCTTGTTGCCTGCCCCGACTTCGAACGGGAGTTTCCCTGCGTCTGTAAAAATGCATGAGGCAACGAAATTAGAAACTTACTATAACATCTCGAGCGTGCGAAAAATAACCAAAAAGGTCAAAATAATATTAAGGGTGCCCTTAGTCATAGTGGAAAATGGAAATGAAAAATTATACTATGTCCAAGTTTTCCATTTCCATTTTCCATTATGACTGAGGGCATATTGGAAAATGGAAATGAAACAAAACATTTTCTGTGTAAAATCTGACCAATCAGCGGCCGAGAACTGAGCGGAACAGAAAATGCTTTTGTCACATGTCAAAACATGACTGCTGCAGTTTCATTTCCATTTTCCATTTTCCAATATGCCCTTACTCATACTGGAAAACGGAAATCGAAAACTTGGACATAGATTATTTTTTCATTTCCATTTTCCACTATGACTAAGGGCGCCCTAAAAAAATTAGTAATTTCAATTTAAAGGCGCTCGGTTTGCATTTTTTTGGGAAATTTTTAAAATGGAAAATGCTCAAAAAAATAAATGTCAATGCGATTGGATCTCAGCCAATAAACAACATTGAATGCTGAAACTTTCCAAAACTTGAGCAGTTTTTTTGTCCGCTTTTCAGCCGCATAAAAAGTTTTGCGGAATACCATTTATTTTCTCTTCCATTGCATTATTTCAAAAATCGGTCAAAAAATTGAGGGCAAGTCAGAAGAGGCCAATCATAATAAAATCCTCACCATCAAATCTTTCGCCCGTCATGCAGATAAATCAGCACCAAATTCTGGTTCTGGGACACGAAAATTTGAGAGACTGTGTTATCGCAGGATTAAATCGACAAGCATGTCGTTGTCTTTCATTCACCCAATGTCGACTAGTTATCCAGCTGGAACGCAATAAAGAGAAAAAAAGTTGAAAATTTATTTCATTGCAAATTTACTCATTCTGACCGATGTTTAGATTCTTGTCTCTCAAATGTTAGTGTCCTAGAACCAGAATTTTGTGCTGATTTTTCTGCGTGACTGGGCGAAAAATTTGATGGTGAAGATTTTATTAGAATTGGCCACTTCTGACATGCCCTCTCCTTGCTGACTAAATTTTTTTAAAATATAATGGAAGAGAGAATATACCGCTGAAAATTTCGTTAAACCGAATGGTTTCTGCAACGAATGACAGCTTCATCAACATAAACTTGGTCCATTTTTGGAATTTCATGAAAATTTCGACTTGCCCACTTAAATACGCCCATAACTGTTTAATGCTTTGGAGCTCAGAACTAAAATTTTATATGTCTCTCAGTAAATGTTATAATCAACTTTTTGTGCACTATGAGCGAAATCCATGTTTTTCAAGTTGTGAACCATATTCCATTGACACCTATCTATTACCATCCCCCGCGGTCTTAACTCCGTTAGTTGCACGAGCAGCTGTTGTCCGCGCCCGGCCGTGGACCATTAAGCATAACGTTGCTTATAACGCTGCTCAGTTTGAATCATTCACTCAAGTTTTGACTGTATGATAAGTTATGCCTTCGGACATGTCCGAATACCATCCACAACCGATTTGGGGCGGTGAATCAGGTGATCATTTTAACAAAGCATGAGAGTCAATATTATCAGGCACAGTGTCAAAACGCGGCGAGTGGGAGCTCACTTGCAACGGCAATGAATGGAGCGAACCTGGGGCCACGTTCACATGCGTCAACAGTTGGTTTCTTATCGCTTCTGTGGGGTTGTACGGATAAAACCGCGGTCGAAAAAAACAGTCGAGGTCGAAACCGAGGTACAATTTCCGTGTGACCCACTTTGGAGCGTTCAAAGGGGCGAATCGACAATAGGTGTTGTGTCAGCCATTTGGGTCAATATTACTGGTGTTAATGATTTGTTTGGACACTTGATCCGAATTTCAAGTTTGTTTTTTTTTCATACGACCGTCAATTAGACCGGTCTGGCTAATCGGAACTTTGCGAGATAATTGAATTCAAAACCGATTCCTCATGTCAATGATCAATCACAGCCTGCGGTCATTTGTCGCACAGCTGGTACGCGACTGTCGTTTACGGCCTGGGCTTCAACACCGTTGGATTATTCTCGGTACCGGGGACATTGGTGAGTTTCACACTTGAATTGAATCTACCGTGAGATTTTATGCGTTGATTTGGGAATGGTAGTCCGCGGAACTTTTTTTAGTAATCTCAAAAAACTTCTTAAATTAATTGCACAACAACGGTGCAAAAATTTGAAGGCTGTGGTGACGTGCACGCGAACTGGACTGACCTTGCACGAATCGGGAGGTGCTGTTGTGAGCAGTCCCCAGACGTACACTTGTGACGACAATGGACGATGGACCAGAGCTGATGGGGCTAGCATTGATGCAGTGTTCTGCGAAGCACGTGAGTTTGAAACAACCAAACATCAAATTATTGATGCTTCATTGCTGATGCCTAAGAGCCATGTTGGCCACTTTTAAACTTGGTGATCTCATTCTGCTGGTTACGTGGCTCTTTGGCATCAAAAATAGTTCCCAGCGTTTATGATGCCACAAATAGGCGTGTAAACTCATTCAATTTAAATATTATGCACTACATGTATTCTGCCCACTGTTTCAGATTGATGCACTGACACGTCAATGAAATGAAAAGAAGAGTCACTGTGAACATTTTTTGCGAACCATTATTATCGAATAAGTTATGCCGTTTCTTTGTGGGATAAAGTTGGGGGATGGCATTTGGGACAAAATAAATGGACAACTATATCATGGTGTCCTGCCTTGTCAAGAGAAATAGTTTGTCTTTGATGAAATCTGCCGTTGCCACAGCACAATGACACAAACTCAGCACGTCGTGTCTTGCACATACCCAGCGCCGCTCCAACCTAATTTTCTGGCAAAGTATCATTTACACTGAAAAGCAATATGAACCTGTTTAGCAGCGGCAGTTGATGATGTAGAACCTTATCCTCATAAACCTACCTCATACAGAGAGCGTAACTGCATTCGCACCACACTGATGCGTCCCAGCCAGGGTTGGGCACAAAAAAAAGGGCCGCGTTTTTTCTTAAAAAAACGACGTTTTTTTTAAAAATAAACGCCTGGGTCGTTTTTCGTTTTTTTAAATCCTGAATTTCCTTGATTTTCCCTGATTTTTCAGGGAAAGTGCCCTGATTATCAAGGAAAATCATTTTTTTGTCCCATTTTTATCAAAAAATTTTCGACCAATTTCTACTTTGTCGAGATACGTCGATATACGCAGTTTGACTTTCAATGATGACCCCGGCCAAAGTTGGTCCCATGATGCGGGTCTGCGGGATCTTAACAACTCGCTAGAAAAGGGTTGAAACCCGTTTATTTTGCCTCAGAACACATAGAATTACTTCATTTAACCAGGTTTTCTTCCCAACATGAGCGTTTTCCAATTTTTGTGGGGGCATATTTTGGTCATCTGGGCGTTTTAAAAAAAACATTAAAAAACGATTTTTTGAAAAAAAAAACGTTTGTTGCCCGACCCTGGTCCCAGCTTCATTCGCATACTTCATGGACAAGAATAAACGGTGAACGTTTTACTGGTTGATGGAAGACTGATTACCATTGTAATCAGTACACCCTGCCGAGGCTCTGGGGGGGGGGAAGACTGATTACAAATTAAACGAAGCCATAATCAGCCTTCCCCCCAAGGCCCAATCTCAGGAAGGCTGATTACGCATGCTGTAGCATGCATATAATCAACTGTAGAATCTCAACCCCCCGGGGTCCTACTTTATTGTATTTTGGACAATGGAGGGTCGAGGTTCCTCACCCAACCGAAAGCAGGCTGCTCGGAAGTCGTCACGATCGCTCGTGCCGAAAACCGTGTCGCCCCAGAATCGGTGGGACAGTTGGACTCGACTTGACTATTATTGAGACGGATAATTTACGATAATGTTTGATTTACCTATTTCTTATGCAATGAACTATTGCGCGGCTTGGGTTTAGTGTTAAAGAATAAAAGTGGAAATGGAATGAATGATATTTAGGGTTTTATTAGAAAAAACAAGATTATTTAGAAAAGCACAGAGCGGGCGCGAGAGAATGAGAGAAAAGCAAAGACTATAGGCGTGATCGCACCTAAGCGAGCACTATTTCCCGTGTTCTACGTCGTGGCCGAATTGTTTTGACAAAAAGTCAGCCAACCGACGTAAAAGTCGAACACGTGCAATTTTGGGAAATAGTAATGAGAACTGAGGAAATAGTGCTCGGCCGTCCTTTAAATACTCGATCGCATTTCTTTTTCTTTTGTCGATCCATTACGGATTAATTACTATAAGATAATTGGACGGCTCCTAACTATGATTGGTTGGAGAGAAATATTTGAATTTTAGAGAAGAGAAATGGAATGACAATGCAATAAAAGAGAATGGGTTACTGTAGACACAGGATCAAGCGCGGAAATTCAAATGGGCTATTCCCGAATCCCCACACAACCTTCCTGGGTTGGGCAGCTGGGGGAAGACTGATTACGCTGACTGAATTACGCGGAACGTGCGTATGGCCGGTGTGGCGTGAAGAGAAGCACGAGCTGGTGTCGGGGTCTGGTCCCAATTGAATGCAGCAGTAAATGGCAGTTGGGCACTAATGTTTCACGTCATTGACTATCTCGAGTTTGTAGTGTCTGTGATGTTTCACTTGGCTAAAGCTGAGGCTTAGGCTCCGTCCAGCCTGAGCCAAATGAATCATCGCAGGCCTGTAAAACAGCGAGCCAATCATTGACGTGAAACATTACACGCCGTCGTTCCAATTCCAAAACTGTCGCATCCGGATCCGGACCAGATCACTGGGAACGAACTGCCCACAGCGCAAGGGAGTCGGGTTTATCAGGTTTATCCGTTTTATTTATAATCAGTCTTCCCGGCACGATTGGTTTCAATTCACATCCAAAAACCGCTGGCGATCACACCGATGCCCGATCAATGTGAACAGTGCGGCGGAGGAAGATTTGGAGATGTGCAGGTTGTAGCCCAACGGCTAGTATTGGTTTTGAACGCATGCCAATCAGAAAGCTGTATTATGTTCATCCAGCCAATCAGAATGGCGATCGGCTGCAACGCAATGAAAAAGAACAGATGAGCAAACATTCACACACAACATGCCAGGCAAAACGCCTCCGACATTCATCAGCTGAGCAAGCAGGGCAGAGCAGAGGTCGCAACGCGATCGGGGCCGGTCCGGCCCGCGATTTTGGGCTTTTGGTTCGGGCCGGGCCGCCAAAACCCGGCCCGATTTCACTTGCAGCGACCTCTGGAGCGGGGCCAGGGCCGCATTACCAATATGTGGGTTGCTTGCTTTGATGGCAGTAGTTTTTTTGTGTTTTTTCAGAACTAGAAGTCCACAACAGAAAGCAGCAAATAATTCTTCAGCGATCCAAAAATCGAGTTCGAGATTTTGCCGCTCACATCACACACAGCACGCGACGCGACGCATTCATAAACAATTTCAATTTTCAATCCACAAAAGCGTCGAATGATCGGATCGCAAATATCCATCCAACATTTGTCGCAGAAAATCGCCAGCGCCTTGATGAGCTCAGCGACCAACAACAACGGGGACAAAGCCAGGGAAACTGATTCGTCGACCCAGAGACAGGTGGTTCGTTATCGTTTGGTGTTCGCTTTTCGCATTACCGTATTGTCGGAAATAGAACCAGGGTAGTACTTGGGGGGGGGGTGGGGGCCCCCAAATTCATCTATCTATCGTCAACACTTTTTGATTTCATCTATCTATCGTCAACACATATGGGCAAATCTATCTATCGTCAACAAATTTTGGGAACAATCTATCTATCGTCAACACATTTCGAACCCAAAATTGACATTTTTGCCTCAAAATGGCTCAAAATCGGTATTTTTCACCGCAAATAGGCAAAAATCGCGCGCTACGCGCGGATTTAGTACATCTATACACATTTTTATTAATATTTACACATTATTACCTTCTTAATGCACACTATACTATGCCTTGATTTTTGGCGACCCCCCCCACCATCTATCTATCGTCAACAAGTTTGGGTCGACCCAGTGTAGTTCCTGGGGGGGGAGGGGGGCCCCCCCCTAAGGTACACTAACCGCCGCGACCAAGGTACACTAGTACACTAACCGCCGCGCCAGGTACACTAACCGCCTCAACTTTTGCCTAAAATAGGCATTTTTAGGCCTGAAATGGCCATTTTTAGGCCTAAAATGGGTGATTTTTAGGTCAATGATGTCAAAAGTCGCCAAAATACCCTTTTTATGGAGAATTTTTTCCAAAAAGGGGTAAAAATCGGTCAAATTTTCTACCTCAAAAAGTGACTTTTTCCTGGATTTGGGTCTTCCCCCCCCAGGGAGGTACACTAACCGCCGCACGGAAAAAAGGGGTAGGTACACTAACCGCCGCGCCGGACCAGGAACTACACTGGGTCGACCCCCCCAGATTTCGGACTTGGGTCATCTATCTATCGTCAACACATTTCGGGTCCCAATCTATCTGTCGTCAACACCCTGACCAAGTACTACACTGAATCAGTGGTGTAGCTACCCAGGCGGGGCGGCAACCTACTGTACCACCCAAAGTGCGGGGCGGCAACCTACCTACTGTACCAGCCGAGCTTGGGGGGGGGGGGTCGTACCACTTGGGGGGGGGGTCATCTGGAAACCGAAATTTTTTATGTCTAAATACTGAAGAAAATGTGGCCAAAAACACTAATTTCGCGCGCAGCGCGCGATTTTTCGCCTATTTACAGACAAATATGCTAATTTTATGCAATTTTAAGCCAAAAATGAATGTTTTGGGTGAAAAGTTAGGTGGGGCGGCATCGGCAACCTACCTACTGTACCAGGGGAGGGGCGGCAACCTACCTACTGTACCAGGCGAGGGGCGGCAACCTACCTACTGTACCTTGGGGGGGGCCCCCCCACCCCCCCCCCCCCCAGCCACACCATTGCACTGAATAGAACCCCCCATTAATTGAACCCCCCTAAATGGCTCGAAATCAAAAATAGTACCCCCATTAATAGAACCCCACCCCAACCTTCACCGTACCACAGATTAGTGGTATGGTAGGGCTGTGTTCAGAGGTGGGAATCGGGCCGGGTTACCGCGGCCCGGCCCGGCCCGACCGTTGGGGCCGGAACCCCCGGCCCGATTCCCACCTCTGGCTGTGTTGTTGTCTCAAACGTTGTTTAAGCTTGCGTACGTAACAGAATACAGCTTTTTAAGCATAATTGCCGGTGTTAAAGTTTGAAAATACCGAAAACAAGCCATTTTTAGGGGCATTATTAACAATGATTTTTTTCGTCGGGGGGCCAAATGAAAAATATAACCCCCCAATAATTGACCCCCCATAAATTGAACCCCCCACAAAGATCCCAGTGAAAAAATAGACCCTCGGGTTCTATTTCCGACAATACGGTACCCAACCGGACAGAAACTAACATCAGAGCTTGCAATTAGGCATGGGCACTCAGAGGTGGGAATCGGGCCGGGTTACCTCGGCCCGGCCCGGCCCGACGAGGTCCGGGGGTCGGCCCGGCCCGACAGCTCGAGCCGGGAAGTCCGGCCCGGCCCGGCCCGACTTGGAAAAAAGTCGGCCCGGCCCGGCCCGATTTTTTCGCCCGACTTTTTCTTATGATATTTTGAAGCAATTTTTTGGTGCAAAAATTACTGTTTTTTTTGTTTAAAAATACCTGATAATCATGGAAGTCGGTACTAATTTGCCGAATTGCGAGAAATTTTGGCAAACTTAGCCTGAAAAAATCACGATTTTTTATTGAAATTCGATGATGTCGGGCCTTTTCGGGCCGGCCACCCCGGCCCGGCCCGACCGTTCGGGCCGGAAACCTCGGCCCGGCCCGGCCCGAACCGCAATTTTTAGGCACACTAGGCAGGCTAGGTAAGTTGACGCTTTATCCTGGTACAGTAGTTCGGTCCAACTGAAAAAAAGCCGTTTCTTTTTCTGTAAAAAACGAAAAAAAATGTTTTTTCCAGAGCCTGGTCATTTTCAAAAATAAATTACCCAGAAAAATTACCGGTGACTTATTTTTCCCAGAAAATGTGTTTGTTTGGTCTGAAAATGTCAAAAAATGCTTGAGGGTTCGAACCTATGCCGATCCGCATTTTTGGTGGTACAGTTGGTTACGCGCCGCCCCGCCTCATTTTCATGGGTCACATTCATTTGTGGACGTTCACAAACAATGTTCCGAAAGTTGTCCAATGAATAATCAACTGTTTGTGCTTACAGGCCCACACCAGCAAAACGTCGACATCTGTAAACGATTGGCTCACCAAGCTTGACAGCGATTATGATGTGGAATGGGCGGACAAAATTCGAAAATCGACCAAGTTCCAGCAATTACAACAAGTTCGTTTTGGATATATTTCAGTCTTAGTCGTATGATCAAGTTTTTTCAAATCTCACCGTGGGCAACTTGCACTCAGCAGATGAGCATTTTTGGCGCCAATTCACTGATTTGCGTGGTGCAAATTGTAACTGTGCCTTGTATCCAGAAATGCACGGAGCGCTTAGTTCTGGTGGTGCTGGTTTTTTTATTGACTGTACCATCCCGCCAGTGTAGTTCCTGGGGGGGAGGGGGGTCCCCCCCCTCTGTTACACTATCTCCCCCTCAGGTGGTACACTATCCCCCTATCTCCCCCTCCGGGTACACTATCTCCCCCAATTTTTGCCTAAAATAGGCATTTTTAGGCCTTAAATGGGCATTTTTAGGCCAAAAATGAGTGATTTTCAGGTCAATGTTCTCAAAAGTCGCCAAAATACCCTTTTTCTGAAGAATTTTTTCCAAAAAGGGGCAAAAATAGGTCAAATTTTCTACCTCAAAAAGTGACTTTTTCCTGAATTTGGGTCTTCCCCCCCCCTTCCCCCCCTCGGGGGTACACTATCTCCCCCTCCGAAAAAAACGCAGGGTCCGCTATCTCCCCCTCCGGACCGGGAACTACACTGCATCCCGCCAGTTCTGTGGCTATTTCTGAGCGGGAATTCATTTTTATGGGTTAAAATGTGCATATCTATACAAACACAAAGTTTTTACCAGAAAATGGGTGGCAAAATGTTCCGTATTTGTTTGCGACAGAACGTTCAGAAAATGATTAATTTTGCTTTGAGATGGAAGCATTCAACATGCAGTGCAATCAGCGTAGTTCCTGGGGGAGGGGGTCCCCCTTAAAGGTACACTAATCTCCCCGACCAAGGTATACAAGTACACTAATTTCCCCTCCGGGTACACTAAGTTTGCCAATTTGTGCCTAAAATAGGCATTTTAGGCCTAAAATGGGCATTTTAGGCAAAAATGTGTTATTTTTAGGTCAATATTGTCAAAAGTCGTCAAAATACCCTTTTTATGAATATTTTTTTCCAAAAAGGGGCAAAAAATGGGTCAAATTTTCAACCTCAAAAAGTGACCTTTTCTTGAATTTTTCCCCTTCCCCCAGGGAGGTACACTAATTTCCCCGCCGGACCACGGACTACATGGAGTGCAATTGAGTGATCCCCAACATACACAGCATATTTGCAGCAAATCCGCACCGAACGAGTGCTGTGTGATCACACACCGCTGCTGCCGTTGTGCTCGATTGACCAGCCGAGCAATATTGTTGACGCGGCCGAACTGTTGACTGAATTCAAACAACAATTGAAGACCGAAGAATGCAAAGATGAACAATTGGTCAACAAACCCAATCCGTTTCGATCGGCGTCCGCGATGCCGACAGACCTGCTGCTGCAACGATTGAAAAATTTGTGAGCTTGTTGTGTGATGAAGTTGGCTCGATCGCTGCCACGAACTGATTACGTCAGAAAAGTATAGTAATACTGCGCCAACACGAGCCCGATTTCGGAGGTGGCAGATTGGTGAAACATTCACACCTGGCTGCTGCTGGTTTGGGAAGTGTTACACCTTGCAGAACAACGTGGTGCACGACGATTTTCTCTTTCTCTTCGTTTTGTAAGCACACCACCTCCGAAATCGGGCTCGTGTTGGCGTAGTTTGCCTTTACCTGTGTCGTTGTCGGGCAGTGGTGTAGTTCGGGAGGGGGGGGGGGGGGTTGGGGGTTATCTCCCGGTATGGGAAATCAGTGTATGGGGGTATGGGGATAAGATTTTTGGTATGGGAAATTTTCAAATTTTTGGGGAACCCCACTGGTATGGGAAATTTTTGATTTTTGACGGTATGTATGGGAAATTTTCCGAAAATTGGGCTGGATATGGGAAAATTTCGATTTCTCAACGACACCACTGTTGACGGGTATACATAAGGTTTAGGTTCCACGCATCCCGATTCTAAAGCGTCGTCTCTCTCGAAGCTAGTGCTTTGCTTACTAGTTTGAAACAGTTTTGCTTTCACGATTATCAACTATCCGTTTGCAGTCTGTCCAAAGCGCACGCACTGTGTGTGCAACAGCATCACAACGAACTCGTGTTGGCAAAAGAACGTTTGATTTTCGATCGAACGACGGCTTACCGCGATCGCCAGTACGTGAAAACGGCTGACACAGGTGCGTGGGTCTGGGTTAGGGTTAGAGGTCGGGCGGGTACCCGACACCCGACATCTGGAAGTACCCGACACCCGACATCTCAGAAAAAAAGCCGACATCCGACACCCGACAGTTGCAAAAAAACCCGACACCCGACATCTAGTTTTTGAAAAAAAACCCGGCACCCGACACCTGTTTTCGGAGCAAAAACAGACAAATTTTTGCTCATTTGCACCATGAGTGCAATTTTTTGGCTCAAGTTACTGAATTCAAGTATTTTCCCACGAAATAAACACCAAAATGTCACATTCTGCGTCTTCGGAAACATTTGGTTCGAAGAAAATTTTCTCTCAAAATTCTTCTCTCAGCAATACTGATGATTTGAACCGTAAGTGTCGGGTGTCGGCTGTCGGGTGTCGGGTCCGAAAAAACCCGACACCCGACATCTGGGGGTACCCGACACCCGACACCTACACTTTTTTTGGCACCCGACACCCGACAGCCGACACCCGACATCTCTCTAACCCTAGTCGGGTGTGGTTTGGTGCTTTCGCACAAAATATCTCAAAAGTTCATCGAAATAGATTTTGCCATGTTTAGCCGAGTGCACGAATCTGCTACAAACGTGGCACGTTCAACTGCAAGCGTTTCTGCAGCGCTCATATGATGTGAAACTCGGTACGTTACTGGCCGATTTGGCTGACGAAGGGATACGGGACAATTAAGACTCCCCTTTTTCATAGAGAAGCACCACTGTTGGTCGGATAACAACAACAAGAGCAGCGCAAAACTCTTTTTTGATTCAAAAAAAAAAAAAAGGGAATGCTTTCCAAAAAAACTTCCTTTCCAAAAAATTAAAACTACACGAAAAAACCACACTCCCCGATTGAACATTGGTGGAGTCCACCGGTCGACCAGTGTAGTTTTTGGTCCGGAGGGGGGGGGGGCGAGATCTGAGCCTCCGATTCCGTCTGCGCTAAGCACTGAAAATGCAAAAATTTCGTGCATCGCGCTTTATTAGCGTTGCAAATTGTTAGCGTTCCTTGGTCGCGGCGGTTAGTGTACCTTCAGGGAGCACCCCCTCCCCTCCCCCAGCGCCCCAGGAACTACACTGTGCTGTAGTCATTATTTGTGTTGCCGCCAGCAGTTCGATTAATGGAGAAGCTACCGCCGTTTTTGCAGATTTCGCCAATCATCCGTCATTGTTGTGCAGCGAGGTTGCGTTCGATTGCGGCATGTGTTTTGGCAGCAGCGACGTGCCGACACTGATCGTGCTCAAGATTGGCACGCGACGCAGAAATGTGCAGATGACGATCGTCATTAAGTTGGTTAATTCGCATTTTGATGTCTGTCGGCCAGACTTACGTATACGTGAACGTCACTGTTTGCTTGTGTGACGGCGGTACCGACCTTTAGGGGTTTGTGCGGTTTTAGATAGATCGATATTTTACTTTCCACAAAATTGTCGCGTTCCAGCACATCAATTTCAGAATCGAGATGGGCCATTTTCACGTGCAGCTGCTCGTCGCTGACCTACCATAACCCACCCGATGACGTCACCAACCAATCAGCGTCGCGCAACCGACCTACCGTAATCCCGTTGCAGACCAATCAGCACGTGACCAGCTGGACGACCAGCTGGCTCATGTTGCAGCGAGCATCTATAAATTCGGTGCCGTTCATGAGACATGATGCTACGACGTGGTGTGTGGCCGATTGTCGATGCGAAATTGGCACCGAACGACAAGTGGACGCAATGCGCGACCAGTGCACGATAGGCGCTCATCAGTGAGTCGTCGTGGCGGAGTTGTATGATTGAC